>JAOYRR010000434.1:1687889-1834240 GCA_038994665.1 Podotricha telesiphe | reverse complement strand
ACCCTTCTTCATTAACGGTTATATCAGCTTTTTGTACAGCGGAACTTACTCCCAACTGCTCGGCCACCTTCAAAATGCCACTTAAGCCAGCCGTATTGGGATCAAATATCGCAGTTACATTCAACTGAAAAATAAAAAAGAGGAGAAACTTCTTAGCATTCCATGGACTCAACCGCCCATCGCGTTACAAAGAGCAGCTCGGAGCAGTGCTTGGAACTTCCGACGTAAGTGTAGGGTTCAGCGGACCTTTCAAAATAGGCATTAACCGTTGCCTCTACTGGCAATTTTTTTAAATTATGCCACTTTCATAAAGCGCACTATAAATATTTTAATTAACCAAATACTTAATTTAATGACGTGCCTTAGCAACGTGTATGTTACATTTATACAAAAGAATATATCAAAAACGTATTATATCACGCAGTAGGTATATATATGTAATATTTGTTTACTTATTTTGCGTATTTGCAATGCATTTTTTATGAAGAATATTGGTTTGCTGCACGTTTTTTCCATATAAAATTTAACTATGCCTTCTCTAAAAGACATATTTAGAAAACGTATAAAAATTTGAACGCAGTGGGATTTTAACCCGCGCCTCTTGAAAACCGTTCAAGCGCTCTGACCGCATGCGTTCTAGCATCTCTGTAAAAAGATATAGTTGAACGCAGCGCTCAAATTTTTGTACTTTTTCTAAATATGTCTTTTATAATTTCCGTAGTGTGCGTATAACATTTTAAAAAAATGTTAAAAAATTATGCCTTCTCTGTCAACACAGTCTTCTTTAAATGAAGTCAAAAGTGGTTCCTTTACATATCAATTTACATATAGAATTAAAATAATGTGTTTCGTTTACCTCGCTAAGAACTTGTTTCAGGTCTGTTGATGTAGTAGTTTTTATTGACGGCAATGAGAGACTTACACTGGTCATTTTTAATTCCCCAATTACATCTTGTAACACTGAATTTGATTTATTCCTTATTTTTTTTAAGACGCCACCGAGCCCGTTTTTAGATTTCGGTAACAGTACTAAATATGTAAAATTACCATTCTTATATTGCAACTCGACTGCCTGTAAAGATCATAAAATTTAAACTTTAAATTTCGAAACAAAAAATATGTGTGTCTTTTGCGCAAATAACACACGACATAAGTGAAACATCTTTACAAGTATCTACTACTATTCTGTATGCACAAATTGCAGAATAATTTGGGGTTTACTTATTATAAATCAAAAATTTAAAACAAAATAGAAATTACATTTATTATGTATGTGGACAAGACAAAAGCATCCTAATTTCAATAGAAAAGAAGGCATGTCTACCATCTGGGACCCAATTATAAAAACCAAAACTTAACACTAGCGCACAATAGAGCAAGATAAAGTCAGCTCATTCTGCAAGGGCAGTACGCGAGGCAATTAAGAAATCGTTGGCGGTAGTTTGATATAATAATTGTATCAACTTACAGACGAATGCCACCCCAGTCTACCTGTGACCACGGACTACTGTAAAGTATTCGAGACGTCGGATTTCTAAAATGTATTTTCGAATAATAACAATATACGCGATTAAACCGGTTAAAAATAGTTTTATTTCAAAATATAATAGGTTATTGTGTTATGTTTTATTCCACATGTATTAAATTACAAGCAATAGAAAACAGTGTAAATGTATACAATCTTACTCTTTCGCACGATAAACCCTACATACGAGTATGTATACATATGTGAGTCTCTATTTGGTGACGTGTTTTCGTAACATTGAATTTGAAATTACAACGATACTAGAATGTTTCGCTTAAAACTAAACGTTCTTATCGTTTTCTATACTTCATTAAAGCAGAAGCTATACTAGAATAAACATTAGTGACATTTTACATTTTTAAGTGTTAGCGGCAAATGTGGGATATGAAAAATATTTTTAGACAACATATTAAATTCCAACCCGCGCCTCTTGGAAACCGTCCACGCGATTTGAACGCTAAGTCATGTGTTTTGCATCCTGCTACGTCCAAATTCTTATACGCTTTATACAATATCAGTATTTATTACCTGAATATTTAGGCGAGGCATATCTGCATATCTAAAGTATCCCACTTGATTCATCATCTTTACCGTTACATTTTTGTTCTCGTTCACAAAAAAATCGACATGACGAGTGTTCCTTTTTTCAAAGGGTGATTTCCAGTTAGACTGCAATAATACAAATTTAATTTACTCATAGTAGTGAAGTATTGACATTTTTATGCCATTTATAATTTTGCCATTTTTTTTGTAATATAGCTGTTATCAAAAATTAAAGAAAAAATAACTAACCTTGAAGTAAATTGCGTCTACAAGTACTATACGTGTATTCCTTGAAAGCGAGTCAGGAGAGATCAAGTCTTGAATCAAGTTATTTGTTTGACTTGCCACCTGAAATAAAAAAAGTATATTATTATATGATGAATTATTAATATTTTTAGCTTCATGCCTTTGCCCGCACAGTTGTTCTCCGTTCTCTACTTTCCACACGAAATCATGACATTGCACGTTGAGAGGCGGAACTCAATCGACGCGCTTTGTCTTAGCGGGTTGGAAAAATTAAGCTAATTTAAATATCCTATATAATGTATACAAATAACTAAAATTGAAATGTCGCTTTGTCAAATTAAAATAACCGCTTTTTACAATTGAGTACAGGTAGTTTTTTTTAGTCGAGGTACATAGACTAAAAAAAAAGTCTG
This sequence comes from Podotricha telesiphe, assembly GCA_038994665.1. Lineage (NCBI taxonomy): Eukaryota > Metazoa > Arthropoda > Insecta > Lepidoptera > Nymphalidae > Podotricha > Podotricha telesiphe. The sequence continues at coordinate 1,831,513 of JAOYRR010000434.1, read as the reverse complement.
GATCAGTTGGACAGATTTTAAAGGGTTTTTCGGCAGCGGCTTTTGGGCAGATAGCTGATGTGATAACGCGAACGTAGTCGCGGGCACAGCTAGTAAGTAGAGAATTGCCTCGAATCTAAATCGAACACTCGACCCCACCCCCTATCACGTTTGCAGTCAGACGCTGTCACAATGTGTTCAATTCAGGGCTACATTTATATACGTGGCATTCAATGAATATACGGGAGCATATACTTGTATAAAATATGAATCTTACCCAATCGTTTATTATTTTCGCAGCTTCTACAGATTTGCCGAAATCAACGTTTTGCGCTTCAGAAAGAAATATGTTCCTTGTATCTCTTAAAAAATTATCGCTTAATTCATCTTTAATATTTGCATAAACTTTTTCGGCTAGACTGAAGTTAACATTACTTTGTGAATTAAGATCTGTCAGATAACTAGGTAGTGTAGATCGTATCTGTAAAAGAAAAAAAATACTTCGTCATTTATCCTATTAACAGGCCATATAGAGAAAATCTAATAAATTAGAACAATTTGCGATTTAAAACAAATCAGAATATTTTATCATTTTTAATGTGTTATTCACACACGTAGGACTTCTGAGCACTATGACGGTTTCCAAGAGGGGCGGATTTAAATCCCACTGGATTCGAATATTTACACGTATTTTAAACATACAAATTAAAATACTCTTTTTACATATAGACTATTACAAGCACTTTCGAATCGTCAATTAATATAAAATATCAGTATCGTCATTCCTACCGAGCCGAACCGGCAAGAAACTCAACAGTCCTTTGATTTGTATGTTTCACCCAAGAAATTGTCATTACAGACTCGGAGCAGATAAGTTATGCTTTTTAACTATACTTTATTTACTATGTACGTACAGAAGATTGACTGAGATTTATCACTGATAAAAGTTCATCCAAAGATTTGCCAGATGCATACAGCGCTAATTGGGCAAGCAGGAATGACAAGCTGAATGGTGAATAGATAACACTTGCGCCTGGGTTCAAGGTGGAAGCAGCCTGAAACAATAAAACAATTATTTTATACTTTTCTTATATCGGGTCATTGTGGTGCCATGCCGTGGCGCAGTTGTAGGTTCGATGGCGCATTCGGAGTAACAAATATACTTAAACTATTATCATTTTTACGCTTTCGAAAAACAGACCGGCGCTGTGACCCGCCACTCAATGTCAAACGGAATGTCTCGATTTCAATGAAAAATTAAGAACGGAGTGTCTTGAAACCAGGTACTCTTTGACAATCTTGGTATGCCTGAAAAGGATGAACTTGTAAAAATAATTATGGAATTTAAAATAAGAGTAAATAAGTTCCATAAGTTCAAATGTTAAAATGTATTTAGTAATGTATAATTACGTATAAGAAGGACTCCGTGAAGTCAACGTTGCCCCGAGACAATTGCTTCACAGCGTTTTCATATCCTGCAGTTAAGAAAATATCAATAATATTCGTTGTCAAGTTGGCCGCAGTTTGGTCACAATAAGATAAGGTGAGGACACAATGATGCTTAACGGCATATGGTGTTTTGCCTAACCTTAGAAAAATTGTTTATATGAACTTGTTGTGAACAGTTTATAAATATGTAAACTGAAAATATACAATTATTTATACGTGTTATTTCTATTGTTAAAGTAAATCGTGAGTTAAATTCCAAGAAAACTATAAATAATTTGCATTTTTTTTGATGCGAGGGCGTGCTAGGGCGAGCCAGACGTCCCAGTCCTCCGACTGGGACGTCTGGCTGGCCCGGGGGGCGGTCTACGTCCAGTAGTGGACAGGAAAATATAGAATTGACTGATTATTTTTTATTACTAAAATTGTGTAGTTAAATTTAATTGGTTATGGGACATCCAATTGAATTACAATACTTAGGACTTATTTCTTGGATACTAGGTTCTCTGAATCCTGACTACTGTTATACGGGAAAAAGCATGGGAAGTGTGTCGACAATTTGTACAAAAAATTAAAAGTTAACATCGTCATTGACTTTCCCTGATGATCTGAATGATTCCAGAACATTACATAAAATACTCACGACATTCTGATTTTGATACACATTCCCTAAATCTATTTCTATAGTAATCCTTTTTGCATCCGCATTTAGGTTTACATACAGCGGGTGAAGGTTTGCACTTGTATTCTCTATCGACGGCTTCACAAGTTTCAGGAACACACGAATGTTCACAGCTGGAAGCTTCGTTAACGCCATAGCATTTCACTGTGAAAAATATTTCATGGAAATTTTCATTATTTATAAAAGTGTTATTCACAAACTTCCAGAACTTACAAAACCTCCAAAAATTTAAACGCAGAAATTTTAAAAAATCTGTTTACCCAGAATGCTAACAACAAACATAAATTGTACTAAAAGCGAATAAGAATTTCGACGTAGCCGGTTCTAGAATGCATAGCTTAGTTGTCAGAGCTTGGAATTTTTATATATTTTTTAAAAATATTATTCATTGAACGTTTTTAGATCAATATTGAATAATTACTTATCAGCTAGAACATCGGGGCGCAATGGGACAGCGTCTAACTGTCAACGCAATGGTTGTGGGTTCGATCCCACTCGAATAAGTGATTGTACTTAAATTATTTTCATTTCACTGCTCTGAAAAGATAAAGTTTGTCGTTGACTTCTGAAAGTAGAGAAAAGAGTGAGAGTCTTTACAATAGATCCTATTCGCCTATACTGCGCTATAAAGCGTGTAGGTTTTTTTATATTGAGTTCATAAATTACAGAATTTAAATAAGAATAAACTTTTTTTTATGAAAAATGCAATAATATGCTTTATCTGTCTAATGATCGTATATTGTTCAATATATATACTTACAAACACATTGGTTTTCTGGAATACATTTTTCATTGTCATCTCTAGTATAGTTTTCTTTGCAGATACATCCACCCTTGCAGCTTCCTGCAGCTAAATCAACACAAAGTGGTGGTATGGAACATTTAAACCGTCTGCATCCACCGTTCGCACAATCTGAATACACTTCATTTGCCCCACATGGATCTTGCACTGTAAGGAAGATATAACTATTGAAGGCTTAGTAAGTAGTTACAGGAATGCTTAGTTAAAAATATGTACAGAAAAATTGAAAAATAAATAAAATTCGAAATCATTTTCCAAATTTTTTTTTCTTTATTCGATGATGATGATGAGGCCATCGTGGCGCAGTGGGACAGCGTTCGTCAGCAAACACGGTTTGTTGTGGGTTTAATTCTAATTCGGTGGAACGATCATATGTAAATTATAGACATCTCTTCGCTCTGGTACTAGATAAAGCGCAGCGTTGAGTATGAATTGAGTTTGAGCGGAGAACGGAGTGTCTTGACAATAGTTCCTCTCTGCCTTGCTATGCGGAAAAGCGTGAAGGTGTTTTTGTTTTATATATACCACAAGAAACTTTCTAATTTCGTTTTAGTATCTTATTTGTATAGTAAAATACTCAAGAATATTTATTTTGTTAACGTGTTATTGTTTAAGAATAAGAATTAGTCAGTCTGATTAGCATTGTCTTATTTCATAATGTGTTTATGAAGCCTGTAGACTGTAAACGTGATTGGTTGTTGGTTTGATTACGACTTTGGGATATAATTATTTTAAATTCGCAGTAATCGTTAGTGAAACGTAGTGTTTTGACACTAGGTTCTGTTATCCTGCCTATCCTGTTATATGCTAGAAAATATGCCTTGGAAACACATGCAGTCCCTAGTGTCGATATCAACGAGTGTTCAATGAAAAATGGTCGTATGGTCTTCGTTAGCGAAGTCACGCACAACAACCAGTTGTAAAAATACATACGTGTCAGACTCTCTCTTAATATAAAATTAAGAAGAAAACATATAAACTACAAAAAAAAAATATTTTTTAAAACCATCTGTATTGTCGTCGTCTTCTTGAGTCGTACTCTCTGCATAAGCAGAACTAGATGATTCGCCGCTATTTGATGACGCTTGCGCTTCTGCAGAAGCAGCTGATGAATCTGCAGTATTAAATAGAGATAAAGTAATTAAACCACTGAAGGGAGAAATTCTTGAAAACTTTCAGTTGGTACGGTTAAGGTCCAATCAGCCCCAACCTCAATTCGTCTATTATATATTATATATTCGTATATATGTGAGGACTTTTGACTTTTGAGGACTTTTCCGCCTCATGTTCTATATTATAAGTTGACTAGAGACGTGATACGATATCTAGTTTTGCTAAAGTTATGTATGTGTCTTTGATTTAACCATACCTAGCTTTGCCTCAAGTTTTGACCTTAAGGGAGACAGCTAAAATATTATTGAGATTGTTTTAGATCTCAGCCATCAACGTCAGACTTTCTAATGTTTTTTTTTACTAGAATTATATATTTATATTTATTATTTACTCTTATCTAGTCCATTATTTACAAATTGTTTTTGTATCCCGATGTTCCATATTCATAAACTTGACTGGAACACACAGGTGACTGGAAGAGACATCCAAAGTGGACAGCTTTGAGATATCATTATTTTAAATTAACATTAACCAAGTGTTCTTTTTGTTGCATCTCGGCACTAAAGGCTAAAAAATATTAGTCATTGCATCAATATTATAGAGGTCATTCAGTTTGTATTGATTTAACTTCTTTTTTTAAGCAAAAGACTATTTTCTTTGAAAATCATAGGCTTATAGTAGTAAATGTGCTTGCCATATCTTTGTAGTAAGCAGTGTCAAAATGGCAACAAAATAATAAATTGAATATAGTTACCTGATGAAATACATATTACACATATACTAATAATCGTAATTAGATAAATAAATTTCAGCATTTTTACTTTCACGTTGATAAGACTTGAGTAATTTTATAAAACCTGTTCTGTCTTTTATAAAGCAATTTAGAACATTTGTTCGTACACGATTTTCATTTTAGAGCTGTATTAATGTCAATTAAACGATATATATTGTATACAAGTATTTGCCCCCAATTTTGTTTTAGTGGACTTTATGACTTATTACCACCTGTTGTTGTTGAATTTATTAAAAAAACAAAAAGTAAGCAATAGGAATATACCATATCGTCGAGTAGAAATCGAATGCACGCACATCGTTATTCAGTACGTACGAGCCAGATACGGGATATTCGGAAGGAAAGTGGAGTGTCTTGACACTAATTCTCTTTGCCCACTAATGCCTGCCTGCTATGCGGTAAAAACGTAAATTTGCAATTTAACATTAGATTTGAAAAATTACGTCTTATTTAATATCTCTTATACACACACAACCATCCATATGTTTATACAAATAAGTTGTACCTTTTAATGTAATTTATATACATTTATAATAAAATAGAAATTTTAATTTTGATAAGCCATACATTTCACGAATAGACTATAAGACTAATCTAAACCAACTATTATAATGTGACAGTATTTATACATTCTCTCCTGGATAGCAGTCAATACTCATCAATCGGTCGGAAATCATTCGTACAGCAGTTAATCTTTCAGTAGTAATAGCGCAAGGAAATCTAACAACCAAATCTAATAAACGAATAATACTACGACTTGTAATATACGGCCCGTGTAAAAATCTACATAAAAGCCTTTCTAAATTTTAGTTACATCTCCTGATTGGACTTTCATGATTGACACATATGAGAAACAGTAGAATATTTCCGAGGATACTGATATTTCGTCATCCAGATCAGCCATTTTCCATTACTTTACAAACTTAAAACGTATAATACTGGGATAACTTACAGTTCCGTGGGGAAAAAAGCTAAGGATGACTTATTAATAAACATAAAATATTTTGTACGTATTAACTAACTTGCTGAAAAAAAGATATAGAGCAGCTTAAATTTACTTAAGTAGAGACTCCTCTCTACTTAAGTAGATTGAACAGTAAAACTTGCCTACCCATTTTTCGGCATTTCGGTTTTTTATTGAAGCATACAAATGTAACTTTCATTATTTTAAGATAATTAAACTGAATTTGATAAATAACTTATCATAAAGTTAAACAACTAAACGACATCTTCATCAGTTTTAAAAATACGTAATATTCCTTTATTAGTAAGTATAAGATAATAAAAATGCAAGTGCTTATTATTATGGATTTTATTACGACACATTAATTTCAGTCACGAGTATATTTATATTAAACATGATCAGGCAGAATATAAAACAAGGTTTTGCCGATCATATATTGAAATTCATTTTTTTTAATGTAAATTCATGCTGTCCCACTGCACCTCGATGGCCTCAATGTTCAATAACTTTTATTTATCAACGAAAACTGCCCATCATACTCAACATCAGTTACAAATGCGTCACTTACTTATTTTTTATTTATAGTTCAGCTGGTCAATTATAGTTTTTAATCAGATTATTCAGATATTTAATTGTTATATATATGTTAATAAAAAATGTCCATCATGTTGAAGCAATATATATTAAATATATGACAAAAAAGTTTCATTCAAAACCGCATAAGAAGTGCACGTACAAGCGTCCAAACAGGTAAGCAGACTGACATATTCATATGACACTGCTATGTATATTTTATTTTTTCATCCCCTAAATTCTTTATTTTTAATGACCAGTAAAAAGTTTTTACTATTGTATTATATTATAGACAGATAGTTAGATTAAAGTTTCGAACATAGAAAGATGGCATTGGAGCAAAAAAATTTAAGTGTCTAATGTCACTCAACTCCTGGCTCAAGACTAACGAGTTGTATCAAGTGTTAAACGCTATATACCAGCATAAAGACATTAAACCAATTATAATTTGGTTCAAAACTGGAAATAAGCTATTTTAAGCTTTTAAGCTTAAAAAAATACTTATATCTTCTATACATATCATAATAATTATAAAAATGTAACTGATTGCTGTCTGTACATGTATGATATATGACAAAAAGTATTATTGGCAGCAATTATCAAGATAATAGAACCCAAAAAAAATATTTTTAATTTTCTTTTCTGTTTGTCTGTGCGTTTGTGCACGCTAAATTCATAAATAGCAAAACCAATTTTAACGCTGTTTTGACTATTATATATTGGTAAACTACCCTTAACATTTAGTATTTATTTAATTTCAATCGGTTCATAAATAAAAAAGTTACAACAATTTAAATTATAAATTTGTGATAATAATAATAATATATAGAAAAATAACCCTCCCAATACAACCATACGTCCAAGTCGAACATCAGACTTACGTGGGGGGCGGTACACGCGATAATATAGTTACTGGCGCGGCTAACATGGCAATGGAAACCCATCAAAATGGAGAATTTTAATAATGGTACACATACGTGTACCGCTACCTGGGGACCACCAGGGCACGTCTGGAGTTGGCGCTGGACGTGGCAGCATGCGGGCCGTCAATGGACGTAGATTGAACAGGCGGGTCACGGCCAACAAAGATGCTACAGCCGAAAGAACAAACACATTCACCAGACACTTCACATGAATTAGCAAGAAGTGTTTTGCAGGATATGCGCCCTGCAACCACCCTAGCTGGCAAACAACGGCAGCGGCTGAAATGGAATGATCAACCAACATTTTCTCCGCTACTACACAGTTACAAAATGCGAAACAGACCTCACTGGATATGGCACAACACTCTACACACAATTCATTAATATTTATCCCGACCTTCATAATATTATCTCTGAACAACGTTTAGCAGATCAAGTTCGCGTCATCCATCGTAACAACAGAATATCCCCCGCAGATAGGGAAACAATAAATCAAGAAATACAACAGATTTTGGATTGCAATAATACTAACCACACTACCACAAATGATATAACTAATAACCACAGCTATCATATTAATATAGATAATCAAGAATCGAACTCAAGTAGTCTAATAGAGAGGACCGCACCAAACACCAACATTCAAACAGCAAACACTAAAACTACTCATATCCAGACAACATTAACATTCGCATCTTCACCATACACACCGACACAAGCTCTGAAAAATAATATAGAAATTCTTGAGACCGATAATCTAGAACAATACAGAGATAGCTTCTGTGAATTTTTTGCAAAATATAAAGGAACGGATCCAAATTCACGACCAAATATTCCAAAAATAATTATTACACGTAAGTCTAAAATGGCAGTTAATATACTCAATTAAATAATACACAATGTATAAACATAATTACTGGCTTAAATATTTCACATCTCTTTCTATCATCTTTAATGATCTCATTCTTAATCCACACATCATTCCTATCTTTTTAACCCACGGACACACATATCTTGAACCAAAGGACGCAGACACATAAAATCCAGCTAAATATCGTCCAATCACATGCCTTTCAACACTATTCAAACTACTTACATCCATCATCTCACACAAAATCAATTCGCATCTAACACACAACAAAGTCATTTCAGAAGAACAAAAAGGTTGCAGAAAAGGATCAAGAGGGTGCAAAGAGCAATCAGTAATAGACACAGAAATACACAATCAGGTTAAACAAACACACAAAAATCTCCATTTTGCATACATAGACTACTAAAAAGCATTCGATAGCGTCCCCCACACATGATTAATAGAGGTTCTCAAAATTTACAAAATTAATAACATAATCATAGAATTTTTACAGCATATCATGCAACACTGGACAACCGTACTTAGTATAAGTACAGAAGCAGGAACTATTCAAGTCCAATACTATCAAAATAGCACGTGGGATATTTCAGAGGGATGCCTTAAGTCCGTTATGGTTCTGTGTCTCACTAAATCCCCTATCGCGTATTCTAAATAGGACGTAACAGGGATAAATGCTACATAGAGAAAGTAACACTAAAATAACACATTTATTATATATGGACGACACAAAATTATACGCAGCAACTAAACAGCAAATTTATAATCTCTTCGAAGCCACAGAAAAATTTAGTACAGACATGAAAATGAATTTTGGTTTGGATAAATGTAAAATAAATAGTATTATAAATGGAAAATATCATAAAACTGATCCATATATATTACAAACGTACCATAATTTACGTATAAAAAATACGTATGGAAATTACAGATACATACAAATATTTAGGCTATTCACAGAGTATGGGGATAGATCACACTAAGATAAAAGAAGAACTAAATAAAAAGTACATAGACAGACTAAATAGAATACTAAGAACAGAATTAACAGCAAGAAATACAATCTTATATAAAGAAACAGAAGGATTTATGGTCGCCATCCAAGATCACATTATAAACACAAAAAATTACCAAAAATACCAACTGTAGTTTCAGATAAATGTAGATTATGAAACACAAACCAAGAGACAATAGAGCATATAACCGGTGGATGTCCATTTTTAGCAAATAAGCAATATACTGAAAGACATAACAATGTAGCGAAGCAAATACATAGACTCATTGCATTAAAGTATAAGCTAATAGATGAAGCAGAGCCATATTATAAATATAAACCTAAGAATGTACTAGATAATCAACACACTAAACTTTATTGGGACCGGGATATTACAACTGATAAAACTACAACAAACAATAGACCTGACATAACATTAATTATAAAAAAGGAACAAATAACCTACTTGATCCGGCATTGGATATATCCGGAAAGAAAATATAAGGAAGAAATACACGGAGAAAATACAAAAATACGTCCCACTGGCAGACGAAATCCGACAAATGTGGCACCAGCACACAGTTAAAATCATACCCATCATTCTATCGTCCACAGGGCTCATTCCGAAATCTTTACATACATCCCTAAAAGAATTAAGCCTACACAAAATCACTTTCATCCCTGTACAAAAGTCAGTAATTATAGACACTTGCTCTATAGTTCGGCGATTCCTGACATCTACAACTCAACACCCACAGCCATACACAATGAACTGACTAATTTGGCTTAGCCCGTGACAGGTTCACACCACCAGCTTCTTGCTGAGATCCGTAAGGAAAATGAATATAAAAATAATAAGTGTCGCTAGCAAGTAATACAATGGAATTATTAAGGTTTCTAGTTTTTTGTGTCAATAAATCAAACGTTTAAATAACTCAAACTTAAAACTTAATTGTTAAGAACAGATTGAAATTAAATAGTTTCAGTCGATTTAACTTAACAATTTTATCAGCAGTATCGGAATATCTAAGTAGTTAGGTAATTGTTTTACATGCCATATCCTTGCCTTCATCAGTAAATAGATTTTTGTGTAAAGAACATAGACAGAGTACTTTTTAATGCCTTCCTTATATCAAATAATTAGTATTTATCTTAAACAACTTCAATAATATTAGGATTAGCTTCTACTATTTAATTAATTCGCACTTTTTATAATTTCTACTGACTTTTTAACAAATATGAATAAGTTGTTATCAACATTAGCTCATTATTTTTGAAAACGGTGCTCTATTTGAATTTTAAAATCATTTAAGTGCCTTCACATAATATCGAAGGAGACACGAAGAGGATTGTCCTTTCCATAAGTAAAGCTTGTCGCAGGCTTTATAAGGAAATTTCTCAACAGACTGACTATAACTGTCTTAATTGATAACAATACGTACCGATAACCTGAAAAGGACGAAGCATTATTTAGAATGATTACGTTATATTATAATAAGCTGAGGTATACCATATTTAACTTATATAATATTTGAAGTTTAGGTTCTTATTGAGAGTGACACTATCGAGGGATAGCGTCTAAATGTAAACGTAAGTAGGTTGTAACCTACTGTGGCGTGAATTCGATTCCCATTCAGAGCTATAAGTTATTTTCATTTCTCAACTCTGGTAGGGCAAAACGCAGGTTTAACTTCCGTCATTCAACACGCAATGTCTCAACACTAGGTTCTATCCGAATAACCTGCTATGTGTAAAAGTTTTCTTTCAATGAATTCTATACTACTAACCAATACAGTTTCGTAGTCCCACACTAAATGGCACATATGAACCGGTAACGGGCTGCGGCCTGGATATGAATCTGTCAGGGTTGAACTTATTCACATCTGGACCCCAATATCGAGGGTTATGATGTAGGCCCCAAATATTGAGCATTACGGTTTCATCTTTTTCCATGATTAGACTAGTAGCTAAAAAACAATTAATTGTATTGCCGTTAAATTCAGAAGGGAGTTCCAATTAATGCCTTTATATATATATTTTTACTGATTTAATGTTTTTTTTAAATATGCCAGTGCTATAGGTTAAGGGTGCCGAATGTGAGATAGTGTTTTGTTATTTGGCCATAAAAAAAACTGATTTCACTAATGAGTGTGATTATTACAATACTACCAACCTACGAGAAAGTATTTACAGAAGTTGTTATAATATCACATTTATAATCTTTACTGTTAATAACAAAATCTGCATATACATTACATATATTGGCATATGATTTGAAAACCTTGAAGTCATGCGAAAATTGTAAAGAAATACAATTTTTACTTACGCAACTTAGTCTCCTCCTTCCTGTGGCAAGTAGCCTTGTACTGGTAAATAATAACTAGAAACTAGACAGCATAAGCTACTGATGGTTTTTAAAGGCCATATATACCACATCAGCAGCATCAGCTAGCCTATAATAAACCTGACTCACTCTTGAGAAACTTTCTCTTGTACATCAGGATTTTGTAAAAGCAAAGTAATAACAAATCCGGCTAGTGTTAGTGTAAGTATTTCATCCCGCAACTCCTCATAGGTGTATTTTTGGCCACTTTCTTCTGATTTTCTAATTATTAACTCAAGGAAAGACTCGCAATACCTCTTGAATTTTCTGCTGAAATCAAAACGTTACATACAAAGGCCAAGTGTTTTAGCCATGAAATAACCTATGTTGTAATTTTAAACTTTAGATAATCTGATTGTTACAACAAGTATATCTAATCTCATGAGTTATTAATCATTTAAAGATACCTTACCAATACTAGTAGTTTCGTATTATTGAAAGTTACTTAATTTTAAATATATTACCTATTTGTTTCTGTTTTTATATTCTTAAATTTTCCGCATATTATTGCTTTCCTCTTATATATTAATTGAAAATAGTATAACCAATATGTTCACAATATTTTGAAATGAAAATATTTTTATCCGGATTAATCGCGTATCTTATTGGTATTCGAAAATACATTTGAGAGCCCGACGTTTCGAATACTTTACAGTAGTCCGTTGACACAGGTAGACTGAGGTGGCATTGGTCTGTCATTTGATACAATTATTATATCAAACTACCGCCAACAATTTCATCTCGCCTCGCGTACTGCCCTGGATTCTTGCAGAATGAGCTTACTGTATCTTGCTCTCTGGTGTGATCGGATTGAGACTATTCTTGACTCGACACTTTCTACAAACGTTTGACAAAAGACGAAAACAAACGAAAATTTTCATAACATTTACTCTAATTATTAAGTTATTTCTAGATTATTACTATAAAAATATTGGAGTTCTGCAGTTATTATACTTAATACTTCTTTAAACAACAACAAGCAGCATTGTATAGTATTTATTAAAGATTTTATTATACTTTTATAAAATTAAAGAACATTTCTAAGTAAAATTAAATATTAAACACCTAGATCTCACATCGACAATAAAGTTAGTGATGGCTGTTTTTAATCTGTTCTGCTCTCGTGAAATTGGTAGCACGTTGTACATAAAATTGTAGAGCAACCACGGTTTCGCAGCCATTATTGAAACGTTCTTAAGATATTTGATAACTCCATCAGACATATTAATACCGAATCCAGTCTCTGTAATATTAGAGGTTAACATATTATTTGTAGTACCGTAAAAGATTTAATTATTATTATTTAGTATTTTTTGTCTTGCTATGAAATGAACTTCCATACAACATCTTGAAAAGCACAGAGAGAACCTATGGTCCATGCCACGCCGTTCACCGCTTTCCAATTGAATTTAAGGCATTGCGTGTTTAGTGGCGTAACTCAATGCCGCGGTTTATTTAACCAGAGCAAAGAAATGGAAATTATTTAAATTTAATCGTTCTTCGAGTTAAAATTCAACCCACGATAATCGCATGTACAGTCAGGTGCTGTCCCTGACTGACCTGACTATGCCAATTGGTATCACAGAAACAATAAAAGTAGCAGTACTAACGGAAAGGAATTAACGAAATGAAATTTTACCACGTAATTAAAGAAACAAATAAAATTAATACTTAAATTAAGTAAAACAAATTAAGATAAACAAATTAATATTAACACAATTATTATCGGATATTATGGAAATATGAAATGTTGAAATAATTGATCATATTAACAACTAAATAATCGTTTTCGTCTAAAATTATACTTAAAAGTAACTGAGCAGTTAATTTTAATATGACGATATATGCTGTAGTAAAATACTATTTAGAAACAATAGTTTTACTAGTATCATACAACTTTAAAAGCTTACCGCAAATAGCATCCAAAGAATATAAAGTTATATAATGCCAAATGGACAAGTTGCCTTTTCCTACTTGAGGCTGGAGATTATTAACTACTGTTTTACTTTGTGACTCGAAAATGTCAACGAATTGGCGTAGATGCTTAGAAGAGAAGCTTGGTACCAAAATCTTACGTCGAGGTAGCCATGTTTTTACTGCAAAAAACATTATAATATAACATAATGTAAAATGAGCAAGGAAGATTTCAAAATAATTAAAGCGTCTTTAATCTAATCTCGTCAATTGCTAGTCTCATTCAAATTCAATCACTCATTGTTTAAAAAAAAATTACAGCAAACAAACTGTCGTTATACATATGTAAAAGTATTGTTATATATATATATATATTAAATTTATGTTCAACTTACCTGGTGCAAAGGCTAAGCCGTTCCCAATGAAACGTTGCAATAGTATCCCAATGTGACCTTTAGAATGCGATGCTTTTAATATTGCAACCGCATGTTCCGGATCTAAGACTACTATAAATATAATTAGTTTGTGATAAGATGTAAAAACATGTTTATTTTCTTATCTATATATCTATCAATGTAAGAAAATCTTGCAATGGTATTTTGACCCATTATTTGCTAACTGATTTTTCAAATTTGCTCACGTGTCTCGCATCCAAGGACAATATAATATTTTTCTATATCCTGCCAGGACTACCAGGATAATTAACTATTAAACTATGTTGTGATATCTATACAAATAAATAAAATTACTGTCTATTCGTCATATTAAAATAACCGCTTTTTAGTAAATGCATATGTATTTATACACGGTACATATATCAAAATAACATCTTTTACAATTTTTGTCTGTCTGTCTGTTTGCTGAGGCTAATCTCTGGAACGGCTTGGCCGATTTGGACAGAATTTTCACTGACAGATATCTGATGTAATAAAGAGTAACTTAGGATTCTTTCATTTTAGAATTACATGTGGACGAAGTCGCAGGCACAGCTAGTTTATAAATATTAAAAACTGACTGAAAGTGACTTTGATTTAATTAAAATTTCTATATCCACGCCTATTTAGTTTGTTTGGTTTTCCTTTTTTCATTGTTTTATTTTGTATATTTTTATTGTTTTGTTTTTTTTACCCGCTAAAGACTTATGAAGATCATTTTACAAAATTATATACTAATAATTTAATTTGGTAAAACTTGATGTTGATTTTTATTCTTTATTTTTTTTCATTAATCTATTATTTTTATATTAACATACATCATATAGAAATAACTGATAAAAAGTTAATTACGAACTTGTCACAGGGAACGGTCCAAACCAAAGTGATAACACGCCGGTTTTATTCGAATATGCACGATACGCTAATTTTTTAAACGTCTTCATTTGATCTGAAAAATGGTTTGTTATATTAAAATTATTAAAAAATATATCCTTTTTCATAAAGTAGAAATCTAGACATTGCGTGTTGAGTGGCGGAACTCGTTTAAAACTGAACGGAAGTCAAGTCATCTTCGGACTGATCAGTCTAGTCATGTGCATTGAAACTAAATTAAAATTGAAATTCATATTTTATTTAAATTTAATTCATTCTAAAGGAATCACAAATTTGAAAATTTTCTTAACAAACTATATAAAATTATCAAAAATTGCAGCTCGATAAAATCGTATACCTTAATTAGCTATTAAGCCTAGATTGTATCCAAGCGGTGCGGGTTCGAATCATGCTACGAACGAATTTTTAAACGTTTTTAAATACATATTTTTCTTAATTTTAAAATAATTATGTATATATAACACATTTCTAAACAAAACTTTAAGCTTTTAGAGCGACTCTCTAGTACATTATATTATTGTCTCCATTAGGTAAACTGTATTAAAATTGAACTTACCTTTGTTTGCCATTTCTAAAAAAAATATAAGCGTGCCTTATTATGGGGAAATCTATAAAATTATTGTCACATCGCTTATTCAAGCTTTTCCCCGATTTCCCCCACTTGATGATTATCAAAAGGATAATTAAAAGTACCACATTAAACACAATCATATTTCAGACGTGTTTCTTTAATATTGATATTACTATGGTTCTTCGCAATTTATATACTGCATTTAATATATTTGCAAGGTTATTTTTGATGAGAATTTAAAAAAAATGGTCATGTAAGCGTCGTATTTGTAACAATGGGTCACTCTTATATAAATTGTCAACTTATTACAGAAAATATTCTAGAGCTAGAGAGGCAAACGTTGGATTCACTTGGGAGACATCACTCTCGATGATTATTTCACTCTTCAATTATGTTATTAATGATTTAACCCTTTTTAGTAACATATTATTCAAACGTTGACATTTTCTCTCTTTTCCGCTACGCTTATTTGCTTATATCAGAGCGAAGAAAATGATACTATATATAAAAGAAAATGAATTGATATAATGATTATATTTATTTGGATAGTATATATCCCATGTGTTACGCATTTTATTGCCTTGAAGAAGTATGTACTAAAATAATATGAAAATTATTCTTAATAGGATATTAGGTACGTCATATCTTGTTACACCAGATTCGTGGATAGATTCGCAAGAAAGACATAGAGCGAAGAATATAATTTTTTTACGAACTCTGGAATATTGTATTGATTCAATATATATTATGAAAGATCTAAAATATATTTTTTTAATGTAATTTAACAAGCGTACGTTCGAGATATATTATTAGATATATATTAGCGTAGAATTTGCACAACCGCTGAATTAAGTATTTACTCAGTTTAATAAATAATTAAACAAAAATAAGTTCTAATAAGCGACTAAGAATATCGACGTAGCCGGATATAGAACGCATGGCTTAGCGGTCAGAGCGCTTTGACGGTTGCCAAGAGACATGGTTTCGAATACCTCTGCGTAAAAATTTTTATACGTTTTCTAAATAAAATTCTAATTTCTTAGATGTGTGCTTTAAAATGTTAAAATATTTAAATAATTATCAGAATAATAGCATGTTATATGTCTACCATCTAGCATGACGGATATTTATACAAACTTTCTTAAATGTCTCATACATAAGTGTAAAAAAAATATTATTAAAAATAAAATGGTTTATATCTCTTTTGTGTTATAAAAAACAAGTTGTTAAATCCTGTCCTCAAAAACCTCTTTCATTTGATATACATATTACATATTGTCAGGGTGCATTCAAAATAATCGACGCCATCTTAGGTGTGCAGGCATGCTGGGTCACGTCACACTGCTAACCATGCATTGTCATCCAAATTAATTACTTTTGTTAGTCTTGCTAAAATTCAAGAAGGTCTGGGCCGGTCTGGCTAATTTTGGTTTCAAAATATTTATTAGTCCAAGGAAGGTTTAAAAGGTCAGAAAATATAAACAAATTCAACGCAAAACAGTAAAAATAACAGTTTTATTTTCCTGTTAAACATAATACGTTTGGAAATTTAATTAATATTTATTACGTTTCTAACTAAATTTCTGAACGCGCTATAATAAATAAATATTGGACAACAAATATGTCATTCGTTTGACATGACAGTTGCAAAACTGTATAGGTTATATTTTAATTTGAAGAATACCGGGTTAGCTAGTATTCTATAAATCTTTTATAATTAAAAGAAGTTGAAATATTTGTGTGAAATTAATTTTTAAATGATCTCATAGCATGTATGAGACAACAATATTATTCCACACAAGACAATTATATATTTTTTAAAGTCAATTGTTGTTTTTTAATCTTATGCATATATTTAGTAACCTGTAACATACATTTAATTTATTTAAATTATATTAGTCAAAATAAAGTTTATTTAGCAAACTCGACACTTTGAACACTACAGTAGACCGTGATAGCTACCTAGTGTCAAAACACTCCGTTATTTTCCCGGAAGATTTCAAGTTGTTGCGTATTGAGAGAGGTGGAACTCAATATTGCACTTTGTCTTAGCATTGCACGTTACCTTGGGCCTCAAATATAAGATCTGAGGAGAAGCAAAATGGCTGTCCACTTTTTATTCCACGTAGTACGGAGAAATAATAAATAGTATTTCTGTATCAATTGTTGTAACAAGAGTATTAGCGAATTAGTTTTATTTTTATGGTTTGGGGACATTTCTTCCTCCAATTTAGATGCTATTTAAAATACAAGATATCTATAAAGATATGAAATGGTTCCCTTAGAGCCTGGAAAAGACTAAAATTAAATATTAAGTAATTTTTTTTGTAAATATATATAATTCGACAAATTATTCATTATTTCCCTGTAAATATGTATAGAAATAGTATACAAAGTCTCAAATCAAACATATTATGAAAAAATATGCTTCAACGTTTAAGTGATGTGATCAACTTTTAAATAAACAATAAAACGTTAAATTAATTTAAATCTTAATATAATACTATTGTCTCGAAAATTATATTTTTTTACTGTAAAAGAACAATTATATATTTTCTTGTTAGTTACTTAAAATAAAAGATGATAATATTTATTTATTATCGTATGAGAACCTGATGAGATGTCACTCTGGTTTCTACTCTCCACTCATTTACAGACCAATTGTATTGTCAAGTTTGCCTGAAGTAGTGTAGTTTTGTCTTACTATCATAGTTGTCCCATTACGCATAGCTAGTAGGGTAGAGAGAACCTAGTGTCAAGACATTTCGTTCTCCAGGGACCGCACAAATTCGAAACTCAACGTCGTGCTTTGTCTTGGGATTTGTCTTTTTGCTGTGTCTTTTACCAGAGCTAGACAGAGATTCCTCCCGAGAATCGAACCAATAACCATCGTGTATGCAGTCAGACGCTGTCACACAAGCCATGATGGCTTCTATGATCAATATCGACCTCTCCAAATATGTTTTATATTAAATAACAGCTTCATTCAAATTACAAACTTTACAATTAACGTTAGTATGGTTGGTTGTTGTAGGCCCTTGTTTAAAGTGAAAACCAAGAAAAAGGGTTTTTTTTAAAAAACTTATAAAAATTTGAACGGAGCGGGATTCGAACCCACGGTTCTTGGAACCCGCCTAAATGCTGTAACAGCTAAGTCGTGCGTTCTACATCTGGCTACGTCGATATTCTTATACGTTCATTACAAGTTTTTTTGTTGTTAGCATCTCTGTAGAGAGATTTTTACGAATTCCTGATATCCAAAGATTATTGTCGAACAATCGTTGGACAGTAGAGAATGCTGTTTTAAATGTTTTTAATATTTTTTTTACTTTAATGACACACTTAGAGTGCGTGGGTGGTTTCCAAGTGGAGGGGGTTCAAATTCCGCTGCGTTAAAAAAAATGTACTTTAATTTCCTTAGTGTGTGAATAACACTTTAAAAAATGTTAAAAATATTCAATAAAAAGCGGTTATTTAAATCAAACAATGGGTCGCATAATGTTATAAAACGATAACTTATGAAATTATTTTCCATATATCCATTCACAAATACATTGATATAATCATAATAAGGTAAAGCAATACATATTTCTTAGGCGGAGTCCACATACATTAGATGTTATATATATTTTATCCGCTCTAGTGATAATAAGAATTATAATTTTATAGACTCTGAGGTGGCATTCGTCTTTATTCAGTTGAAACAAATATTATATCAAACTACCGCCAACGATTTCTTAGTTGTCTCGCATATTGCCCTGGATTCTTGCAGAATGAGCCGATTGTATCTTGCTCTCTGTTGTGATCGGATTGAGACTATTCTTGACTTTTCTACAAAAGTTTGACAAAAGACGAAAACAAACGATAATTTTTATAATATTATATTGCATGTAGTCTTTAAACTACAAGCATCATATGTCATATTTGTATAGTACCTACCACACCAGTAAGCGATCTCTCTGGTGTGGTAGATTTGAGACAGACGAATGCCACCTCAGTCTACCTGTGACTACGGACTACTGTCAAGAGTTCTTAACGTCGAGTTTACTAAAATGTATTTTTGAATACCAAAACTATACGCGATTAATCCGGTTAAAAATAGTTTCATTTCAATATTATTATTTCTTCTGTAAAATGCTTTAAAATCCTATGTATGGTCCGTTCTCGAGTCCGAATTTGTGAAATTTTATGATTTTTGATTATAATTAATAACGATTCAACTTCACGCGTTATTCCAAATAACAGAGTAGACATCCTAGTGTCATGACACTCCGCTCTACACTTTTCACCCGGATTCCAGACATTGCTACATTGCCAGAATAAATAAATAGTCTTATGAAAAAATTTAACTCGCCACTTAATTTGTTTTCATTCATATACCGTCATTTAATATATTTAATTTATATTTCCAGTATTACTATTTCTAAATTCAACTTGCACGTCAAACTTGTCTACATGTTTCATCATAACATCGAAAGAAACTCTTAGAGGATCCATTTTTCCATACTTGAAGCTTGTAGCTGGTAGAAATCGGTAACGTCGTAAAAGTGTGGTCAATGTTGTTTTCATAGACAGCATCGCGTATTGATAACCTGTATAAGATATTGTAGCAAAAAAATAGTATTGAAATAATTGAAACTATTTCTCACACAGCAGTGTAAGCAGATATAACTTATTTCAAGATAATTAGTTCACCACTTTCCAAAAACGGGAGTTAATGTATGTTGAGTGGTGGAGCTCAAAGCACGGCGGCTTTGTTTTAGTAGAGAAATGAAAAAAAATAAAAATATTATTTTCCCAGTGTATCCATGGAACTTACAACTATCATTTACTGTCAGACCCTGTCCTAGTCGGCTGAGTAGGCTGATAAGGAATAAATAGATTTTAATACCTACTAGTTACTCAAATTGAAAATTTAAGTAGTAGTATGTAAATTAATTGGCATTATCTAAGTATGATTTGCTTGAATTTTGCACACGTGCCCGAATCCCATGACATTAAATAAACCTGATATCCTTACCATCCTCTATCCAACGACGACTAGGATAACAAATCTTCTACTTTTTACAACTTTACACTTTTTCCCGCATACCAGGTGAGGCAGAGAATTTAGTATTAAGACGCTCTGCTCTCCACTTTCCGCTCGAATTTGAGACATGAAGCTGGTTTTTTAAAAATAAATAACCTATCTGGGGAGATCTCAGAATAATTCTAATTTCTTTTTGCACTTCCGCTATATTATTATTTTATAATAAAGACTCGAATGATGGTTGCTGTAAGAAATTGCTGTTAGTCATAAGGCCACCATTGCATGTTCATTTTGGTGTATCGTAATGTTGTTAATTGTATATTTGTGTTTGTAATAAAGTATTATTATTATTAATCTATCTTACCTACACAGTTTCTTGGTCCATTACTAAAAGGCAAGAAAGCGCTTGGAATCGGCAGCGGTCCAGAAAGAAATCGATCGGGTCTGAAGTCATGTGCATCTTTACCCCAGTGAAAAGGATTTCGGTGAATCCCCCAAATATTAATGACTAAATCACAACCCGAAGGTAGAATTAATCCTGAGTCTAAAATTTTTTAATAATTATTTTTAAATTTAAGGAATAAAAAGACAATTTTTTCAACAACAACAGTTTTGTCGTTGCGTGCGAGCGGCGGAACTCAACGGCGCCTCTGCCAGAGTGGAGAAAAAAAATTTAAATACAATTCCTCGAGTAAGAATCGAACCCACAACCATAGCATTTGCAGTCAGAACTGTCTCAGATACTGCCCCACTTTTTTATGAGACCCTCGATGGAGGCATAGTTACAATTAATAAAAAAAAAATCTTACTTAATTCTAAGTCCTTAGTACAGTGTCTTGTAATAATTGGTATCGGTGGGTATAGACGCAGAGTTTCCTTTACAACAGCTTCCATATATTTCAGTTTTAGTAAATCACCCATCTCTATGGGCTTCTCTGAATTTCCAAAAATTTCTATAATTCTAAAAATACAAATTTTATTTTTATTATTAGGATGATAGTTTAGATTTTTTCAGCCTGGAGAACGTAGGGAGAAACTAGTGGCAAAAACACCACCTTTTTCTTACCAGAGAGATACCACTGATTCGAAACTACAGCCCATCGTGATTCCAGACAAACGTTTTCCCGATCGTATACGCGATTAATCCGGCGCTGAAACCGTTTAAGCGCGGTTCTACATCCGGTTATGTTGAAGTTTTTATACGTATATTACAAATTATTTTTGTTGTTAGCACCTTAAAATGTTTTTTTAAGACTTACTTACTCATTATATACTTTCTCTTGAACATCAGCATGTTGTGACAGCATTACAAGAGTATAGCAAGCGCCTGCAGCGGACGTGTCAGTACCAGCGAGTGCAAGTACTAAAATCTCTTCACGCAACTCTTCGTGCGTATACCCTTCCGTTCCGTCCGTTTCTTTGGAGGTTTCTATTATTGACTCTAGGAAAGTTTTAATATTCGCCCTTCCAGCTTTAACTTGAACATGAAAAAATTTATATAAATACTAGCAAAAATGATATTCCTGAATATACTTAAAGAAAGTGGGAGAAAAAGGTTGCCTATATTCATATCAAAACCCTTAATCCCTATATATTTTTTTTAATAATTTTATCACAATCAGTTCAGCAGCTTGGCCATGATGACGTCACAGATACACACACAGAGTTACTTTTGCATTTATAATACGAAATAAGTAAGCCATCGGGGCGCCTCGGGACAGTCCTACAGTAATAGGGGATTGATTGTGGGTGCGATTTCCGCTCAGGGCAGTGATTATATTGAAATTATTGTTATTTCTTCGCACTGGTAACAGAATGCGCAGGCTTGAGTTCCTCCACTTAATATGTAAAGTCTTGATTTCAGAAGTGAAGAACGGAGTGCGTAGACACTAGATTCTTTCAGATGAATCATATTTGAAAAAATAAACAAATCTATAATATATTTAAGAATATTTTACGTTGTAATATATTAATATTATTTTTACACTAAATTGGTTCGTATTTTATACAAATGCCGGCTTTTTAAGCACTTTCTTATATAACAATATTTTACCATTTTCATTATCTTCTAACAGCTGAGTATCTCCATTTAATAGAGCCTTCTTTTTGTATATCAACTGGAAAAAGCATATCAATTGAAATAAGATACAAATTGGACTAGCAAAGACATGTTAATCCTTTAGAAAAATAATTAATAAATTTACCATGATTTTAACTTAAATAAAACTACTTAATTTTCAGTTCCACGCTTTTTTCCCACTTACCAGGGTAGTCTGAGAGAACCTAGTGTCAAGACATTCCGTTTATCATTTTCCATTCATTTTCTTCTACACATTACGTGTTAAATGTCTGAAAACAACACTGTGTTTGTTTAAAATAAATAGTACAACGTGTAAATTAATTCTTTATCGTACACTCGGCGGCAGTTAAGCGCCCTGTAATAATATCCATTTAAGTCACGAGAATCGTATAGTTTTTTATAGTCTATATTAAAGCACAAGTACATAAACCCGCGTAAATTATTAAGACTATGGTGGATGACACGTTTACCGATTACCGTAATAATAGTTTCAGTAGTTTCGGTATTTTTATAACACAATGAATATTGCTATCCTTCTCTTGTCGTGACTTTATTTTCTGTGAATACAACTTCAAATTTAATCTTAAAATTAAGGATATTCAAGGTTAAATAAACATTTCAAATGTATCAATGTACAGTAAATATCCAAAGGGAGAAATCGATGTTTGGCAATATCGATATTTTTAAGATACAGTATTATTTTCTTAATTAAAATTATTCGATAACAAAATGAAATTTCTTAACAATTCAAATAAGTTTTTGATACAATATTTAATTCAGGAAAAATATCATTCAAACTTAACACTTCAAGTTCAATTATTGAATACGATAATAAAAAATAGTATTTTTTTAACTATATTGTTATCATTCATGGCAGAGTCTTGAAGCTTCATTTGTATCGTAAACACAAACGTGTTTACTCTCAATTGACCAAATAAAGCCTCTAACTATAATTTACAGTCAATGTTCCGATATTATTATTGTATTGTAAAATATTGATATTGGGTTGAAAGCATTGATGTTTATTAAAAATCGTTGCATATCGATCCTCCTTACCTCACACGACATTAATACTTTTAAACGCCAAGTGTCATTTTCCACTTGGTGTATTTAGGCCACTAAATGCTACAAAATTATTTTAATATAACCACTACACCGAGTAGAAATCGTTCCCACAATCCATCGACTTTACAGTCAAAGGTGTGCCACGATGACATTACAAATTGTAATATCTAAGGTAAATTGTAATAAAATAGAGGCTATCGTGGCGCAGTAGGACAGCGACTGACTGTAAATGCGATTCATTCTGCGTTCGGTTCACACTAAGAGGTATGTTATATTTAAATTGTTTTCTTTTTTTCATTTTGGTACCTTACTCAAAGCGCGGTATTGAGTTATGCCTTTCGGTGTTCGAAAAGTAGACCGTAGTGACTCGACTCTAGATTCTCTCTGACTACCCTGATATGTGGAAAAAAAAGTGAAGCTATAAAATATAATAATATTAATTAAATGAAAAATGTAAAATACTTACATCATCAATGAAATTATACATAATTTTTTTATGTTCATTTTGTTGCTTAGAAACTGGTAGCAGCTTGTAAAAAGCTTCAATTTGTAGCCAGGGTTGACAAAGACGAGATACGACGTTCCTAAAATACTCTTGGAATGACTTGAGGAATAGATGGTCAGGTTGATTCTGTATGTTGATATTGACACCAAGCGATGTTTCTGCATAGAGATATCTAAATTGATAAATCATTATATTAGTACATGGGGAAAATATTTTTGACCCCTTTTTACATGCACATGTGCGCATAAATATGCGGACGGATATGAAATAACACAGTTAAATTTATTTAGGTTTTCCAGCGGAGTAATTTGACAG
Source organism: Podotricha telesiphe (assembly GCA_038994665.1). Classification (NCBI taxonomy): domain Eukaryota; kingdom Metazoa; phylum Arthropoda; class Insecta; order Lepidoptera; family Nymphalidae; genus Podotricha; species Podotricha telesiphe. Next base: position 1,807,186 of record JAOYRR010000434.1, on the reverse strand, counting down.
AATAGTGTCCGAGGTCCGGTTCACTGTTATCAACCTCTTTATAGACGCCCAAAGGGTCCGCATGCTTTTTACGTGACCTTCAAGAACATAGTTTCGAGGTTACTAGAGGTAACATCTTTTAAGGTATTTCGATGTTACTAGTGGTAACATCAAAACTGTGTTCTCGAAGGTCAACTGACGTCTCCCTCTATCTCTCTCTTTTACTGCTCACTTTTGCTTCATATATCGTTCTTACCATTTTCTGTCACTCATCCTCTCGATGTGGACTAACCACCTGAGGTTCTTCTATATTATTACTAACATTCTTACTTATGCCTAAAGTTTATAAAACAAAAATAAAATAAAATACAGTATAGTAAGATATTAGATTTTCGCGATTTTTACACATTTTGAAATTACACTTAATAACCTAATTAATCAATATTCGAATATATATTTAAGAAAACTTGACGTTTCGAACACATAACAGTAGTCATAAGTAGATTGTGGTGGCATTCGTCTGTCAGTTGATACAATTACTACATCAAACTACCGCTAACAATTTCTTAGTTGCCTCGCGTAATGCACTGGATTCTTGCAGAATGAGCTGACTGTATCTTGCTTTCTGTGCAAATGTGTGTCTGTTGTGGTGGGTCCCAAACTTCAATATTTTCAGGATTGGGTCCCAGATGGTAGAAAGGTTTTTTATTTCAAAAACCTCGCGATCATCCTAGGTATATATCGGTTTTCCTTTCGAGAATATGAGGTTTATCAAACCTCATGTAATGGTTGGGTTTATCCGTTGTATGTTCATACACAGCTGACTTCAATGCACGTCTATTCTTGACTTCGTATATGTGTCCTTCACCCTAATACGGATGCTTCTCTTTGTTTGACCAATATAAAATAAACCAGTCACAATCTAGTTTTTATTCACTGCAAAGAAATATTACTATTCACTGGTCTCCAGAAAATGGCTCACTTTTTTGTTAGGCTTAAATATATTTTTTATCGAATTTCTTCTTAAGATGTTGTCAATCCTGTCTGTCACAACCTTCAAATATGATGGTAGTGCTAGTTGTCTCTCTCCTGTGAGTGATTTGTTTGTATTTTCACGACGCTCTGACGTTTGAGCCACCAATCGTATCTGTAGCTGGCTTTACACGTTAACAGGCCTACTAGTAATTTATATTAAATACTTACTTAGTATTTATATTAAATAGTGTGTATTATAATAACAACTGAACCACACGTATGCTAAAAATAACCTTTTTTATTGTTTTTTTTTGTTATATCCTATAGGATGAAAAAGGATAGGTCTTTACAAGTTATCTTACCACAGAGTGAATCAAACGCGTAAGGGCAAAGATATTTCCAGCATGAAAAATTCCCCGTTCCTATTTCAGATTCCATTTTTTCAGCAACTACTTTACCATTCGCTTCGAAGATGTAAACAAATTTGCTGAGATACCTACATGAAAATGACGGTAGTAATATTTTACGTCGTCTTTGCCATATATCCGCTGCAATAACAAACTATTATGTAGTTCCACGAATCGATCGAATCCACGATTTGTGTTACTAGAGCGTGTAAATGAAAATGTTCTATATGTAGAGGTATAAGAAACATGAAAATTACAACCTAAGTGTTTCTAGGTTCTAATTTCTACGTTCAGGTTATTATCATTTTAGGTCTAAGTTTCAAGATCAACAGCTGATATATGAAAGTAGTGCATGTCAAAGGCATAAAGTTCACATAATCGAAGTTTCATCTGTTAGTTTTAAGTATAACAATTCCTTGGAATAGGAATCAAAACTACAAACAGTCACGTTTACAGGCAGACCCTGCCCAACTGCACTACGATGGTCTCAGTAAATCCATACTAATATTATAAATGCGATAGTAACTCTGTTTATCTGTCTGTCTGTGACATCTGAACCGATTGTGATGAAATTTTATAAAAAGATACTTGAGGTTCAGGTTTTGTGATTAACATACTTTTTCTCCCATTTTTATTAGTGTTTCCAGGAATTTCATTGTTTTACGAAAAGGTCGCCAAAAATACAAAACTTATGTAATCTCATATTATAAACTTACGTGATGTAAACACAGTGCCATTTCCAAGTAAATGTTTCATCATTCTGTGAATATATTCTTTATCATGCGTCGTTTTTAATATAACTGCGGCAACTTCTGGATCAGTTATTTCTGCAAAACATTAGTCTAAAAATACAAGTTATATAAACAATGTTATTAAAAAATATTTCTAGAGGTTTTTCAATGATATTTGTACCAAACTCTACAATAACTTTCCAATTTGTTTCTAACATCGGCTACTTTTGCACAAAGTTTTTCTTACGCACTTAGTTCAGTGTTTAGATAAAAACTTTTTAACAAAAATATTTAACCAATGGATAACTCGAAAATGATTTCGGTAAGCTACTACTTCGTAGTAGTTAGGTCTGTTGACAGAAAATTAAACTAATCGTCTAATTATCATGCATCATATAGCGACATGATATTGCGCGGCGTCGAGTTCCGCCATTCAACACGCGATGTCTCTGATTCGGGCGAAAAGTCTCAGGATCTTGACACTAGATTCTCTCTGCCTACCTAAGAAGCGTGAAGCTGAATTAAGTAAATGGATTAATTAAATAGTTATTTCTATACATTTCGCACTTACGAATCAATAATTTATTTCCCATCCACATACTTGCGGCACCGTGCTTTTTTCCATAAGATTGCCAAGCACACCTCTTCAATATATCCATGCGGTCTAAAATAAGTGTATTAATAATATATGGATAAAGAGAAGTTTAAAAAATCGCTTAAAAAGTTAAACCAACACCAAAGTTCAAAGTGTACCGTGCATTTTGTAGATTATTTTATACGTAATTTCAGGTTATTTTATTCCATTGAAGATCATCATTTATGAAACTAAGGTTTGATAATATGATAATTGAAATGTAAATTTGTTGAATGACACTACAAATCAGCAAAAAGCCCATATGAGCCAAACTGCAATCTTTCTCTTTAAAATGTGTACTTAAAATGTTTTCACACTTTTCTTATCGTGATATGACTATTTGTGTTGTTATCGAAACGGAGACGAGAAGAAGAGAGCGGATAACTTACCTAAATGTATCGTTGCCCCGAGTGGGAATCGAACCCACAACCATTACGTATACAGTCAGCCACTGCACGATTGCATGAATGTAAGGATTTTTAAACGCTTTTGATAAACGAATTTTTGTTGTTAGCCTGTACTTTTAATTTCAGTTTCGTTAAAAATAAGATTGACGTATCGAACGTACCAGATGGAGCAAACGTATGAGACTGATCAGTAAAAAATTACATATATAAGTAGATTCATCTTCAAGCTTTATTCTGCAAGACACTCCGTACTCCACTTTCTTATTGCATTTATACTTACTTTCATTACTTCCCAGAAAATTATATGCATGCCCTATGACCGGTAAGTAAAGCGAATCGTTACCCAACTGGGAGTGAACTTTCTTCAATTTTTCTGGTTTCCAACGATCTATAATTATCAAAAGGATAATTATGCACACACTTACAATAAACATTGCTTTTACTCAGACGCTCCTCAAATGAATGTGACTTGCAAATAAAACGATATATGAAAACCAATAATATATATTTAATTGATTTATCTATAAAAATTAAAATCTTAGTCACGTTTTGTAATGGGCCCTCGCACACTGAATGTATGGAATGCCAAGGAGTTTCTCCTCTGCTTGTGATTTAAAATACCATATTATAAATATGAGCAAGGAAAATATATTTTCGGCGTCTATTTAAAAGAATCTTCCGAATGCAAATTGATTTATACCAAGCCTTTCATTTTGGCATTGCATTTTTAAGTAATTCTAAAATATATTTTTAATAAATATAAAATCTAACGAGACATACTTTATTTGTTGTGTTGTAATATTAAGTTAAAATAACAATTAGTTTAATACTAATAACAACCCATTTAATACAATTTTTGAAGTGAAAACTTATACAAGTGTGTACCTACATATATTATGTATACGTACATAGATATATACATGTTGAAATTTTATGAGATGGGGAATAAAGTTAAATAGTGCATTAAATATAAATTATATCATAATATATTCTTTGTAATAGTAGTTTATAATAATAAATCAAAAAATCACACTTCACTTAAAAATATTTCCTGCAGAATAAAATAGTTACTGATTATTCAAAAATTTAATTCACATGTAATTGATCCAGTTATCATTTATACCGGCACTCTCAGAGTATCTATGTTATCATATTTTTATTACGCTGTTTGTCCTTACAAGGACATCTAGTTCGTGCTAGAAAATATTGTATTGTCATCGGATCCGGACACATGTGCAAATTTGCAAGCATATCAAACCTAAAGAAATAGGTAAAAATAGCGTTGCAATTATTTCTTACATTGAAAAATGAAATGAGGTTTGTTAAAGTGTGTTACAAATTCTTAGTATACATGTCATAAAAGGTAATAAAATATACTTATACTTATCATAAACATTTCAGTCACGATTAGATAATAAAATTAAAATAATAATAATGTAAGGGGAAAGAATTTGTATTTTGTATCAATTACTTGAAACATTTGTCGCTCCGTTCGCTACCGCTAGTGATAGCGTGAAGTTGCGTCAAACCGCGTAAACCAGAAAAATAAAGAATTTCAAATTTGTAACCCGCATACTATATATATGGAGTCAACGTGACGACGAGTCAAAGAGGGCATTGTGACGCAGTGGGACAAATTCTGACTGTAATCGCGATAGGTTGTTCGATCTCTTCTCGGGGTAATAGGCTATATTATATGTCCATAAACCCTCATGTATTCATCACAATCAGTTCACAGACAATAATAAACAGACAGTAATAGACAGACAGACAGAGTTACTTTCGCAATTATAATATGAGTATGTAAGTATGTATTACTTTAGTATACTACATGGCATTGAAACTGACCCAAAATTATAATGAATGTATTTTAAGTGGTATTTTTTTGTGTATAAGTTTTTACATCAGAAAATTGTAATTTTATCCAGCTTTACGCTTAGGACGCTTCTCAGCATTCCAACCAAATTTAAAGGGTTGCATATTAAATGCCAAAACTGTTTTTTTTTGGGCAACGCTCACACCGATGACAAAATATAACCAACAGAAATATAACTATACTCTGAAGTGGAAATCCACTACCATCGCGTTTACTGTCAGACTTATCCCACTGGGCCACGAAGGCCGCAAAATTCGATTTTTATTTACTATCGAAAAATGCCAACCGCAAGAAACAACTTTTACTTAAAGCATTTACTTATTTCTTATAGTTTAGCTGGCCAATTATTGTTCTTCTTAAGTTGTATCGGATCTTCAAATGTTGTCAAGAACACGCATCAAGCAGAACAAATTATGTTAAGGCGGCTTTTACTTATTTCTTATAGTTTCACTAGTGCTTTATGATTCTACATCATGTATTCCACTCTTCGAAATCAATTATACCCTACAGGTTGATCCAGCTTAAAAGGTAAACAAAAAAAAAGTTTTATTCAAATAGGTCCAGTAACTACGAAAATGTACGTGTACAAACAGACAAACAAAGAAACAAAGATTTAAAAAATTATAGATTCATATTCTATTACTGTTAAATATATTCAATGTACAGACACAAACTTTTTTACTATTTTATAATAGTATAGATATTTTCACATACCCCCCCCCCCCACTTAAGGTTAAAGTCTTAATCAGCATAGCTTATATATTATGTTTTTCAAATAAAATAAACAAAAAGAAGATATTTTAAATCATTTATTACTATCAAAATAATAACTACTTATAATTCTGTTTACATATAAACATTCAATTATAGGAGCATCGGATACTTATTATAAACAGTACGTTAACTTAACAAATACTTCTCATACTTAAAAATCGACCAAATGAAATTTTAAAGTGTCACTTTATTAAGAGTGTATCTGTAGAAAATAATCTAAACTTATATAGACTGTAAATATAATATAGATTTTGCGGTTTAAAGTGTTATTTATTTATATAAGATTTTTTATTTATATAATTATTAATAACTAGCGACCCGCTCGCGGCTTCACCCTCCTAAACTATAGCCCCTTCGTATTCTCGGCGGTCTTTTCGTAGAACAATGAAAAACTGAGAATAGGAGGAAAAAGTAGCTTATGTTCATTGTAATTGTAGATGAATATATTTAAAAAAGGAAAAAAAACAATCACCTAAAACAATAACACGCGGTATTTTAAGTTTGGGCGAAGGCGGAGAACGTGTTTCAGCACACTATTAAGTCAAAAAAATATCTTTCACTTTTACATATTGCAATAGTATTACAGAAAGAATTTCGTAATATAATATGTGAGAAAATTAAAAATATTCCTTGAAATGCTACAATTAATAAATTTGAATTCACTCAAATCGATCCGGATCCAACACTAAGTAAATGCAAAGAAAAACAACACAAAGTGGATACATTAACATCTATTAAAACATAAGTTTATTTAATGCATAAATTTCGAAACTAAACGAATACTAGCTATAATATTATATCCAGTACCATTCAATAAACCATACATACAATATTAGTTACAACAAAATTATCTATTGTAACATGAAATTGCCTTAAAGATATGTTTAAGTTATTGAAGACTGAGAAGAATTCAATGATTCTTGTTTATGATACGTCATATCTTCCAAAATGTTTAACGCACTCTTAGAATCAGAATATATATCGAATCAAAACGTTAAGATTCCAGGAGATCCTGTTATGTTTCTAAATTGTATTGTGAAATTGTAACGAATTTAGCATAATAGCGAAGTTCTATAATACAAATTAAATTTCTACTGTCAACTGACAATGATACTCTAGATGTGGCAAGTTGGGTGCCAACATTAATCATTTGAAATATGTATTTTTCAAGGCTGTTCGTAATATCTTTAAAATAGGTCGTACATTGAGATCAGGCTGATGTATTGATACCTTTTCTTATATAATATGTGACCACATTGTGAAACGTGGAAGACATATGTTTGGGAGATGGTACAAATTCCACTGAACATATTGCCTTCAAATTGGCTTCGATGATAAATTACTCTCAGAAATTCTGGCTAAGAAAGTTGACTGAGACAAATCCTTGATTTCATATATTTTTTTAGCTTCACGGTTTATCCGTAGATCTCAGTCTAGGGCCAGTCAGACAGAACAGAGCTTCATAATGTATTCAATCAAATTAATCAAATTATCAATAATAATTTATGGTGCTAAAAGCAGTTTTAGATTATATGAATAATGGAGAATCTAATAATACAAGTACAATATTGCAAATGGACTTGCCACATAATTTATCTTATCTCAATGAGTAAAAAATTTAACACCAAGTGTTGTTGTATTAAAAACTTTCAAATGTTACAGATTTGTAATAAAACATATTTTTTTAACGATATGTTAGGTTTACTCTCTAAACTTGATGAGTAATTGACTATACAAAAAAAATAATATTAAAATTCAAAATCCATAATTTCATTTGTAAGTATCTTGCGTAAGTTATCAAGCTGATGTTAACTTTTATAGGTCTAATTTTACAAATTATCAGATTTAATACAGCTATTATTTTTATGACAAATTCAAAGTTAGAGAATAAATCTAGCATAATGTAAAGGCAAAGATTAGGACGTTTATCAGTAACATATACAAATGTTCACAGTATCATTAAATAATTGTTTTACAATATAATTGTGCGATTTGCATATAATATTTAAAAATTCGATAAACTAATTTTGTAAAGCGTATTCTTTCACTGATATTTAAAACTTAGCTCTAAGATATGCCATAATTCATAAGAACAAGCGATGTTTTTGGACAGAAATTGAATAATTTTAACTATTTTCACTATTTATTAAATCGAGGTAAAAGGATTCAATTCAAGCTTGTTAGAAACAATTTGTATGTAAATAATCGTTAATCTGACATTGTATATATAAAAACCTATGTTCTTAAATCTTTTATTCCTATCCATTCTTCTACATCTATGTATATATTATGTACATTAAGTGTAAGTCCGATTTCAGATAGAAAATACAATGAAAACAGTAGTTTGGAGTAAATATTAATCGTTTAACCGACAGATACTATTTTAATATGAGAAAATTTCACTTATCCATATTAACTTGTATCAGATTAACACTACGCAATATAGTTTAAAATTTATGTACCCTGCGTTTGCTTAGTGAAAAAAATAAGGAAGCTTAAGTTCTTTATACATTTAAAAGGCACGGGTGATCACACAAAATCACCGAAGCAATGTAGCCCTTAACTAACCCCTTAAAGCTATTTATATATCATTCATTTAAAGTATATCCATCTTCATCACATACATCAGTCTCAATTGAACAATATATTGTATTTTCAAAGGAGAATCATTTCTTTATGCTGTCAAAATCATAATCTGGACCAAAGGCGGCTTTGGCTGTGCGCCTTGTTAAAAATACCTTACCACTCTTTATATAGTCTCCGCACGCCTTATTGACTTCGAACGGTAGTTCTTCTATGTCGCCATTGACTTCGTCATCTCGACATGTACCATTTTCCTTTTTGTCACATTTATCAGCTACACCATTTTGATTAAGGTTTTTGAAACCATTTGTAACCAGTCCATTTTCTTTTTGGGCTTCTATATTTTTCTTATTTTTGTAGCTTTTTGTATAGAAATTTAAAAATAATAAGAGAAAAATAGTAACATTTGCCGATATAAAATAGGTAAATCCAACCGCGTATTGGCAGCGTGGTGAATTGTACGTCCATGCACAATATAAAAGCATCAGCAGAAACTGAATCTGAAATAAAAATAAGATTTCTACAGAATTCAAAGATTTATTGTTTGTATTTTTATACAGATGGCGATAATGGTGAAATGGACGATCGTGGCGCAGTGGTATCCCACTGTGCTAGTCGTCTGGCTGTAAACACGATTGTTTGTGGGTTCGATTCCCGCTCGGGAAAACAATTATATTTATAATTGTTTCATGTCTCCGCTCTGGTTTCCGAGTGGAATCTGGAGAACGGAGTATTAACATGCTTAATTTGTTCACACACTTTTCTTTTTCAATTTAGAACGCTAACAACAAAAATAAGTTGCAATAAGCGTATAAGAATTTGTAGAACGCATTGTTACGCGGTCAGAGCGCTTGGACTGTTTCCAAGAACCGCGGGAGGGGAATCCAGCTGCATTCAATTTTTTCAAAATTCAAATTCAAAAATAATGGAGAACGCCGTCTTGACACGAAGTTTTCTCTGCAGAAAAAGGGACAGGATTGGACAGGATCCTTGTTATGACGTGAAACGCGTGAAGCTGTCAAAAAAAATTGTTGGTACTGTGTAATAGCTAATAAATTTTTCAGTCTTTCTAAATCTCAAATATGTTTCAATATTTTCTTATGAAAATATTGAAACATATTTTGTAATTGCATCAAATGTATCACGGCCCCTCTTGGAAAGAAATAAAAAATACGAGTTAATGCATGATTTGTAAAAATAAAATAACTACTTACCAATTGCATTTTTGTAACATATTTCTTCCACCACAAATACTTTTGAAACCTCGGCCCTAATCCTGATAGAAGATAATATGTATACATAACAACATGTACTATAGAATTTAATAGAGCTAGTATCGCTCCCTCCCCGCCGGCAGCAAACTTTAAATAGCTCCATGAGTACAACGCCATGATGACGTGGTGGTAAACGTGAAGAAATGTTAGCTAAAATATGAAGTTGCAATTATTTGATGGGTTTTCTGATTTCTTTGGATTACTGACAAGGGTTTTGGTCGTGTGTTTAATTATTGAAATATGTTCTTTTCACAGTCGGAAAAAATATAAATAGGCAAAAATATGTGAAAGACTTGGCGGCAAATATATATATTGTGTCAGATTCGCCCCCAAAGTGGAACTCATGATCTGTCATATAATATGTTGATCTTATTATATACTCTAATCAGAAAAAATACTACTAACTATTTTGATAGCAAAAATGTATGATTTTTATATTTATGACTAAATAATTATCTGAGATTAATTGTTTACCTGCTTATCTTTTTTTCTTAATACGAAAAAAACCGTATCAAGCAACTCTGTGAATTTTGCGAAGAAGTACCACCAGCCTAAGTCTAGTAACTGAAATTTCAAAATAATAGTATTAACATTTTTAATAAATAATAGAAAAAGCCCATCGGGGCACAGTGGGACAGCGTCTTAAGGGTGATTGGTTACGAGTTCAATTCCCTCTCGGAGGAATGATTATATTTAAAATATTTTAATTTCTCCGCTCTGGTAAAAAAGAACATCACGCAATATGTTGATTTCGGGCGGAAGGCGGAGAACAAAGTGTCTTGACACTAAGTTCCTTCTGATCGGCTAGGTGGAAAAAAAATAAGAATATAAAATTTTCTTTGATGCCTTGAGATAAACTATGACGTTAGATCAAAAGGCAAGCTCTGAAAAGCGACGTCAATCTAGACTACCTCTATCTACCAGGCTAGAGTTTCAACTGCATTTTTTTTTATTTAATCTGATCACTACGGACACGTGGTCTGTAGTTTTTATTAGCTTTTTCTGGACCATAAATTATATACTATAATATATTTTGAGAAACATATTTTTTAGAAAACGTATAAAATTTTAACTCATCAGGATTCGAAGCCGCGCCTCTTGGAGCGTTCAATCACTCTGAAACGTCCTAGCGCTCTGAATCCTGTGGTGTGTTCAGATTTTGATACGTATTCTAAAAAAATATGTTTTTCAATTTCCTAATTGTGTGATTAACTATTTAAAATGTTAAAAATATATAATATATTTTACCATTGGATTTTGTGTATTGGACGAATATCGGCACCCTGCATATAATATGCCATCTCTGAACAGCTTCAACTTGAAGACCTGGAAAAAAATATAAAATTTTGGAGAATATCTTGTGTCAAATTGACACGTAAAGTATACGTTGCCTTAGCAACGTGTCTTTTTGTTTATACAAGAGTCAAAAAATATGTTCGGGTTAATTAATATTTATTCTATTAATTTAATGTATTTCTAATGAAATATTATATAAGAAATATTTAAATTCTGGACTGTTTCTCGGAACAAACATTAACTGCCAATCGTTATCATAAAGAGGGAGACGAAAGGTTTTATATAATCTAATCCTATTGGTAAATATAAATCGAACTCTAAAACTTTCGCCGCAATTACGTCACATTAAATAATACAGCTATTGTCATGTCAAATAAAATAATTCAAAACTAATTGTGCTTAAACAAAATAAGTCACAAGTTAATATCATGGGATGGTAATTTTCTTAGCATTGTTACCTTCATACAAATCATAGAAGCCAGAACAACTTGTGAAGCATTATAATAGCTTATAAGTTTGTTCATTCGTAATGGAGGTCTATTTTTCATAATCTTTGGACCGATCCTTATGAAAAGTAGATATAATATGACCACTGTCAATATTGGTATAGGACTTGACATCATAAACCAGGAATCCACCATGGCACCTGAAAACAGGGAAGAAACATTAAGAGATGTGGGGTAAGAGGACTTACTATAAAGTTTCCTAGATAATGTGATCACATAAAACTATCACAAAAGATCTTTTGTGATAGTTTTGTTTATTTAATTTTTAATGTGAAAACAGTTTTCTAATTTTTTATTTGTCTTATAAATACATTTCATATCTACAAGTTTCATAAATACAAGTACATTTCTACGTTATTCTGTTAAGTTCATGGCATTCAAGGGTGCTAGTTGAGCATAAACCACTTCAGCAAAGTCTCTTATATAGTATTATATTTCAGTGACATTTAGTACACATACATAATATATGTCAATTTCATTTGATACTAGAAATGTATGAAAGAAATGGAAAAATCAGTACTAAAAATGTAATAAATAACAAGAATACAATTAAAAACTTACTTTTGCCCACTTTTAAAGAATCTAAGTACAGGTCCATCTTTTCCATATAACTCATTATTGATCCGCAATCTGTAACGAAGTTATATTTAACTGTCATTCATATATTTTTAATATAATTGTCTTGTCCAGCCATCCAGCAATTTATGAATTACAAACTTTTTTATTCATAGCCTTTAATATGTGATATTAGACGCTCGCGCCATTAAATATACAGCTTCACGCTCTTCTCTAGACCAAGAAAAACTAGTGTCAAGGCACTCCGTTCTCCAGTTTCTGGATGAACTCGAAACATTGCGGGTTGAGACACCATTGATGCAGCTAATATGTCCTGATTGATTTTTCATTTTTAGACTAATGTGCTACTCGCGGTAAAATTTTTTTTTTTTATTTGTTCATCCTTATAATTTAACAAATATACTCAAAAAGCTTACCGCAAAAAGCATTGCTCCCTTCCAACCTTAAGATAGGGTTAGAAATCTGTTATGTATTTAATTTAAAGAATGCAATAATATACTACTACATTCTAATATCTGAATTCTTAAAAAACGGGAGATGAATGCAAAAAACGAACGAGAATTTAAATATACTGATGTTAGTCTAAATTATAATCTAGAACGAACATCTATCGTCAATAATTATCTACGTGAAGGTGTGCAGAGTATTGCAACCAAATCTCCTGTAATCTTAACTAACCTATTTATGTCAGTTAAACAAAATATTAGAAGCCATCTGCTAATCTCATCGCTTACGATTTACACTGAGGCCTGATTCTTTTGGATTCGTAGAAAAAATCGCATTACTTGTATGGCTTCAGTCTTTGTAAAGGAAATGCGTTAACTAGATTGGACTAGACGTTCAGTTGAGTTTACACCTACAAACTATTAACGACTGAGTCAGTATGTCATTGACAAATTACTGTAAATTGGTCTGTTTGGCTGAAGCATATCGTATGTCGTGTGTTTCCTGTTTAGGGAATTAAGGACTCGATTTATGGCTAGAGCAGATATGATTATCTCTAAATATTAGTCTTGATTTGATTAAGTTAATAAGGAATGTCGAAAAAAAATAAAAAAATTGTACTAAATTTTCCTTATCACGGTCTTGTGAAATAATTTACATAAATTGGCACTCATAACAAAGAAATGTGTGTACAAAATCGCGTGCTTAAGCATCGCGATGTTGTAGTACATTATTTATTATTGGAAGTAACTTATTGTATAGAATATTTAATACGATTAAATAAATATTTTTTGCTTTGCCCTGCAATCTGTCGAATTAGGAAAGTGGAGAACGGAATATCTGGATTATATATGCGTATCCTGAAATTCAGAAAGGACTGCTTGTTTGCTGCAGCTTGTTCTTATTGCTATTTCTTAAAAAAAAGATGACAGTTGTACCGCGTCTGACTTATCGTGGTTGTAGTGGATACTGATTCTACTAGGGCAAAATTATATCTAGATTAGAATAATTCGATAGCTGTTAACAGACTGGACGTCTATATCAAGTAAATATTCCTTCTCACCACAGAATTTATGGCTAGGAAAGTCTAGTAAAATTAATACAAAGGTGCTAACACTAAAAGACAGCCGTTTAGAAGCTGTATTTCACAGTAGCAGCATTCGATTTCATAGCATAAATCAAACGAGCAACATATGCGTTTCTTAATGAGCTCTGTATAAAATTCAGCTAAGTTCAGATTTTTATTCTAAACTTTAATACATTATTTTCCTTAAATTCATGTGAAGTTAGCCACGTAGTACGATTGTATCATACTCAACATCTATAGAAAATAGCTGTATTGAAATTGAATAGATTAAGATCTTCACATCCATATTAGGCCTAAAAGGCTTAAGAGTATTTAGCAAGACTATACTTTTGTAAAAAGATAAATGACTCGCTAAATTAGAAAAGAAAAACAGGTCTTTTTTCATTGGACGTTACATGTTATTGTCTGGCCGAAAAGGCTTACTAAGCTTATTGTTACAAATAAAATAGACCACATTCCATACAAGCCAACCAGCCTTTTGGATCTAACTGTAGCCTCTGTGCATGTATATACAAGTTACGCCATGGGTTCAATTCTAGGTAGAGAAATATTAACATTTAAATATTTTAGATCTTCCGTTTGGGTTTGGTAAATATAGATAATCGAAATAAGAACGTGGCGAATCGCAGTTATTAATCACTAGATATTATTACTGTCTGTCGCGTATTGTACGAGAGATACGTTAGTTGCACTTGTTGTTTTTCAGCAATAATTATTTATAAATTTGCTACTACTATGGAAGGAGAACATAGAAAAGATTAAAATTAGAAGCGATGTTTTATAGTAATTACTTCGTTCTCCAAGTTTCGTTCATAACAGAAGAGACATTGTGTTCCAGCAGAGATTAACTCCATACATATATTAGTAGCTAAATCGAGGAAATACCGGCGTTACGAACATAAATTACCCATGTGGAATATGAGTCCACAGCCACCATGCATATCAATGACTAGCGACCCGCTCGCGGCTTCGTCTGTATAAACTACATTATTTCCTTAATCCGCCCGCCCACGTTCAAACTTAAATCACAAACTTTGCATAAATCTATAATTTAAACTGTGTTAACTTTTTTATTTAGGAACCGTTTGAAATAAAATAAACACTTAATGTTAAAGGAAGTTTACCAAAATATAATACTCAAAACTGTATTTAAATCGGTTAAGTAGTTTCTGAGATTAGCGTGCGCAAACGCGGAGACAAACAGATGAACAGAAAAGAAAATTAAAATCATTTTTTTTGTTTCTATTACGCTGATAAATACACCCAATAATATTTTTTTTCAAGTATCTTCCTCGTACAGACAGAGATCAGTTACATTTTTATTATAAGTATAGAATAGATAATATCCCGTATGATATTAAATTAAGACAACGACTATATGTCCTGTCGATTTATTTGCACATCACGACATCTAAACAACAAATCTATCTAGAAGCTCGTTAGGGAACCATCAGAAACAACTTGCTCTACTCCACTGTCAGTGTCATTTGCAATGATTTATACTTGCCTTAATACTTCACATTCAGTCCATGACAAATGCTTTAAATCATTTCTAACCTATAAAATAGTTCTTTATTCACTTGTATTAAGATTGATATTTCACAAGCAACAAACGTGTACAAGGATAGTTTTAGGTCAGTTAAGGTTTCTCGGTCAATACTATCTTTTGTGATTTGTGTTTGTGGATTACGAAAATCTTTTTATTTAATACATGTCACACATTTGTGTAAGAAAGTCGTATGTCATTAATATGTATTCTATTGTATGCACATTATCTGGTTTAATTGGCCTCTTTCGTGGCGCCACGATGATGCATTTTATATCGAAACACTGTTTTATATAGTGGAGAACAAAAAATTATTTAAATTATATTATATATATTTTTTATTTATTTCTATTTTTATTATATTTAAATTATTTTTATTTGTCTACTCTGTTATATAAGACACGCGGTGTTGGGTGCCGCACCTCAACGCGCAATGGCCCGGTTCCAGGCGAAAGCTGGAGAATGGAGTGTCTTGACACTAAGTTCTCTCTGTACATGTTTCCACAGTGCTGCTTTTTCTGATAATGCAAATGAATCTACATGAAAATAATTCGTTATAATGTTCGTTCGTTAAAAATTCCTGAAAAATACACGCCATATCTTTGTATAAAAATAGGAGATTAGGAAGATTAGTCTCAAGTTTTATGCTTCTCCTACATGTAACAGAGTCGATTGTAAGCGTTTTCTACTTTCCATCCGATTTCCGGACGTGTTGAGCAGCGGAATTCAACGCCGCATTATCTCACCAGAACAAGGATGCAAAATTTTTTTTTTAATTTCTATACAATGTTACTAAAAAAATACATATAATAAAAATGTAACAGATCACTGTACATGGAAGATATATGAAAAAAATATATATTATTAGGGGCATTTATATATATAATAGAATCCAAAACAATGATTTTTAATTTTATTTTTTGTTTGTTTGTTTGTCTGTTTGTTTGTGCTCGCTAATTTCAGAAACAGTTAAACAGATTTAAATGCAAATTAGTGTTTATTCCATTTCAATCGGTTCATAAACAAAAAAATTAAGCAAAGTTTGTGATTTAAGTGAGAAAGCAAATTTAGTCATGTAGCTTACGCAGGCGAGCGGGTCGCTTGTATATAATATATACGGAAATATTTTCATATAGAAATGTTTAATAGTTTTAAGTGAACGTAGCATTTGACCTTTACGTAACTAAATACTCACATAAAATATTACCGTGCGACAGTTAAACGATTGATACGAAAATAAATCTTTCATATATCAAAGCGAATGGATAATTATGAAAAATAATAATTACAAAGGAAGTTTTGGGAACTGAAAGTGAGGGTTGTGCGTTTGATTAGAAATCGAAAGAAATAATAAGTAAAATAAGTTCGAAAGAAATAATATCTCAACACTTTGTGTAGCATAGCAACGCTGCTATGCTACACAAAGTGGTGTTATATTATCTCTGACTACCCAGTCAGAGAGAACCTAATGTCAAGAATTCCTTTTCTACTTTTCGTCTAAATTCGAGACAATGCATGTTGAGTGCAGTTCGAAGTTATATGTATCAGTAATCATTTAAATTTATAATTGATCAAGGGAATTAAATAGACAACCATTGTATTTACAGTCATATGCTTTCCCACTGTGCCAAGATGGCATCTCTCTCATAATTTTATTTATTTTCATGTTAAAGAAAATTATTTATAATCTTTCTAAAGATATTTCTACAAATATATTATTCATATTAACAAAATAATCTTAAGAGAAATCTAAGAATGCAAGCATGGTAGAACCTAACCATTAACTTACCTAGTGTATGAAATGGTAACATCGGTCAAATATCGGTCAATAATCGGTTAATGATAGCATCTGAAAGGTCAAAGTTGAGTGCTTTGTATACATATTTTAAACAATGCATTCAAAAGATTTTATAAAAATTTGATAAAATAAAAAATTCAAAGTGCACTATATACTCGTATATCAATCAAATATATATACAAAAGTACTCACTAAGTGACACATAGATGACACACACGCAATACTTCTGGCAATGAGTGAAGAAACGTAAATGTAAGTTTGCGACCTTGGGAAGTATAGAGAAAACTAATATTTAGAAAACGTATAAAAAATTTAACTCAACGGAATTAGAACCCGCGCCTCTTGAAAACTGTTCAAGCGTTCAACCATTATACATATTTCTAAATATATGTTTTTTAATTTCCTAAGTGTGTGAATAACACTTTAAAAAATATTAAAAAAGTACAGGTAACTAAAACGAGATTGAGTTCCTCGAAATTATAAAAAAACAAGACAAACAAACAAAAACATTAATATTGAATTAATAATTAAGTCATAAAATAACTAATACCAGTTGTTAATAACATTTATAGTCTTGATTATAATTTGTTTTATTAATGAAAATTGATTATTTTGTATAATAATATTGGTGACAAACGCGACGTTGAACATCGACACCCAACATGCAAAATCTGTAAAATGGACGTAGAGCCAAAAACAGAGTGTATTTATTTAAAAATTTTCACTGTCTCAATTTTTTTTTCTCGAATAGGATTTGAACACACGAATAATCACGTTTGCAGTCAGATACTTTTTATGGCTTTTTAGCTATAGGAAAAATTGCCTGCGAAAGTGAATTTGATGATCATTACTTCAATTTATACTTTTAGCGCAATGCAGTACTTCCTCAAATTCAATTTCATTTCGACCTCGAACTCCCACAAAACTAACAGACTCAGCGTTCATCAAGTTATATCGGTACATTGATATCGCAATGTAGACTCTACAAATGTACAGTAAATATAAGCGATCTTATTCACGTATATTTTCAAATGATTTGTTGTTATTTTCTAGTATTAAACGACTATTTTTAATTTTCTTGCAATTGAAACATCTTTTCTTTTCGCGATTATTACACAATTTTGAAATAAAACGAATAGAGATTAGAGAAAAAATCTTTGAAACTACTTTGGTATCCATTTTTGCGTCCCGTATCCAATGTCTTATTTAAAATGTCGGGTTATATACAAAAGAAGTGTTTCGAAATATATATATGGAGTAGAATATTAACAGACCCAAAATTAACAAGCTGGTTGACGCTTTTCCTCGCCTAGCAGGGTAGCTGGAGAGAACCTAGTTTTTAAGTTTCTGCCCAATATTGAGACTGCGTATTGAGTGGCGGGACTTAGCACCGTGCTTGTCTCACCAGAGCGGAGAAATCAACCGATCACGTTTATAGTCAGATGCTGTACCACTGCTCCGTAAGAGAGAGCACGGCGTTGAGTTCCGCCACTCTAGACGTAATGTCTCAATATTTCAGGCAGAAAGTGGAGAACGAAGTATCTGGACACTAGAATCTCTCTGACTGTCAAATGCTATGTAAAATCGTGAAGCTAAAAAAAAAACAAATTACTATTACCTTTTGCTTTAAAATTTCCAATTATTTGTAAGAGTGACACCATTACGTACAAATTTAAATGATTTGAACCAGTAACCTACAGGTCGGAGTACAAAAGAAACCAAATCGGAAAACTGTGTCAGTTTTCATCACATAATACATACTGTCTGTATTACAAGTATATTAAATAGACATTCATTGAACAATACTGTTGTTATAAAACTTGTATTTGTTTTACTAGTTGTAATTGAAAAACTATTTAAAATCTTTTAGTATTATCTTTTCTTAATTCATAAATAATATATTCACAGTAGATTTATATCATTCATCGATAAAAATTTGTATATATAGTATATATACAAAAAAATGTGAGTGCCTGTTTTGTAATAAGACGCGGGTTCGAATCCCGCCAAGTTCAATATTTAATAAGATATTTAATATAAAATCAAAGTTAAACTATGTTTTTTGATGTTAAAGATTTTTATACTTGATGTTAAAGACCCGCCCGCATAAACGATATACCTTTTAAGAGATAATATCGTCTGAATTTGTCAATGCCAGGATTACCACCAGTCATCTAGGTTAATGCGGACTAATGTATCTCTCTTTCAAAGTCATGACTCACGATGAGCTGTGAGGAAAATTATATTAGAGATATTCAATGTATAATTTGAAATTTGTAATAAGTCTTTATTTAAACTGAGTAAGAATAAGTAAAATTTTCATTAGATTATTAAAATGTTTGATTGCTTTTGTGTTTAAGTTATTATGTTTGATATGTAATATTGTCCGAAAGCGTCCTAATAATAATGTAAAGCAATGGTTATAGATTCGATTCTCACTCTGGGGAATTATTATCTGTGTAAGTCCAAGTGTGGCGTTGAAATCCGCCACTCAATACGCAATAACACCGCAATTCACCTTTGAATATTAGAAAATAAAATTATTTCCTACTTTCTCAAAAATGTACGTATGTACATTTTTCAGTAGTAATAAATATAGGCGATTGAAAATGGAGCGTGCTAATAATTTTATAAAACGTATTAAAATTTGAGCGAACCGGGATTTAAACCCGCGCCTCTTGGAAACCGTCCTCTCCCGAGAAGCTCTGACCACTAAGCCTTACGTACTACATCTTTCATCAAATTGTCATACTCTTATTACCAATATATTTTTGTTGTTTAGGAAGCAGAAATTATGCAAAAAATACCAAAATGTTCTTCATATCCTAAGGGTGTGAATAACACTATGATAAGCTTTAATTTAACAAAACTTTTATTTTACAAAATATGAGTTAAGACTCACTAGTACCCACTTTCTGCTTATCCAGAGACTTTGCTCTATTCATACTTCGCCACTTTACATGTAACTTTCTCAAATTGAGACATTGCGTGCGCGCTTTGTCTTCTTACCAGAGCGGAGCAATGAAAATAATTAAATATAACCATTCCCCGAGTAAGAATTGAACCCATTTCCAATCGCATTTACAGTCAGGTTCTTTATCATTATTATGGGCGCGAAATTTAACGCTGCAATTTGTTAAACCATCTATTAAAATATATTTTTTTATCTTCACGCTTCTGCGCATAGCAGGGTAGTCAGGGAGAACCTGGTGTTAAGACACTCCGTTTTCCACGCTCCGCCCGAATTCAATACAAAAATATAATTATTTAACAACTAGACTTTCTAACAGCATAACTACTTATTCTTAATTACTGTATCACTTCTCGTAATACTAAATCGCAAAGGTACAAAAGGATAAGCCCCTTAAGAATAAGACGGGAACATTGAATACTGTATGTTTTGTTGGAATAAACTACCAGCAATTTCGCTTTAATTTACTAATATTATATTATAAAAGTGTATATAAAGTATTTTAACCGGATTAATCGTGTAAAATCACAGGTAGACCTACCTGTGACCACGGACTACTGTAAAGTGTTCGAAACGTCAGGTGCTAAAATGTATTTTCGAATACCAAAATTATACGCTATTAATCCGGTTAAAATAGTTTCATTTCAGAAATGTGTAATAATCGTGAAAATCAAAGAAATTTAAATTTTATATTATATATTAAGAACTTTTATAGTAGACTTTTATATTTTTTGAAGCGCGGCGATAAGTTACGATTCCAACACGCAAATTCGATTTACGCGGGCCAGCCTACTGTACGTAAAAAAAAATAATAAACATTTATTTCTCCGTCGTTTTGACAAGTTAGTGAAAAGTATATAAGGTATTTAGCATGAATTTCTAAAGCTTGTAATTTAGTTGTTACACACATATTACACCTAATTAATTAAACAAATTAGATTTCTGTGTAAAGCTAATATTTATTGAATTGTTGAATAATTATGAGTAAAGCCTTAATAAATTGTTATTTTTTTTAAATAAGGAAGCGTAGAGTTTGAGATCTTTATAAGTTCATAGGATAGGTTAAGAACTTTTATATTATTCTCATTTCACAAATTCTATTAATAATTAATTACTATATATTTTGTAATTGTATGTATTTAAAAATATATCCTGAATTTAGTTTAATGTTACCTAATTAGGTCTAATTAAACGGTCAGCTGTTTAAAATCAAATTCTGACGTTAACAACACTTTTATATCAATAATATTATTTATTCAATAACTTAAGAATAAATTGGTTAAAAGAGTCACTTGTATACTTAATCGTAATTTTATTGACAATTATGTAATAAAGTACAACAAATGTAAACAAATCTGTCACTTGTATGAAATTTTGCACTGTACTTACTAAAACCCTTCACGAAAATACTACATATAAACATTATTCGGATTTTAATTTAAATACCAATAGTATATATCAAATCTCAAAATATATACAAAACAAAAATTCACAACAATTTTCAAATTTTTTAATTTTTTATAACAATTTTATTATTTTCTGGTAAAAATAAATTATGTTTCTCATATATCTTTATAATATGGTAAAATTATAGATCGTGTGGTAAAACCCATAAAGACTTACCTCACAGGTACCGTTCGCTAAGAGGGTTCACTGAGCACTGCGGTATATCGACCAGCCGGCACACGCAACGGCGTCTGTCCTACTTGTTCTAATACAATTAATTTTGTCATGTCGGTTCGAATGTTACACTTGAATTTTATATGTTATTAATAACTTACCAGAGTCTTGTTTTACTTTGTTAATATATTTATTTTATATAAATATATAATTGATTATATAAGGGCTACGAAGTTAAGATCTCATATTAATATATTTCTATATATACAAAATTACATATTTTCTTTTATCATGATATGTTCTTGCCATGAAAATTAGTATAACTTGACTTCTGGCTTTGGTTGTAGGTTCAAATAAAATATAATGCAATAATAAGGTTTTTGAAGACCATCGTGGAGTAGTGGAACAGCGTGCAGCTGACTTTAAACACGATTGGTTGTTAGTGCGATCTCCACTAAGAGAAATTATTATACTTAAATAATTTTCAATTGCGCGCTCATAACGCTAAAAACAAAGCGCAGACTTAAGTTCCGCCATTCAGCACGCAATGTCTCGATTTCGGACGAAAATAGGAGTGTCTTAACACCGGGTTCACTCTCACTAACCTGCTATGCGGGAAAATGAAGCTGCTGAAATCATGTGTCTTTGTCTGTTTTCGTTAAAACCTAACTTGTTTTTGACATTTTTAACATGCCCCTAATGGCATTTAAAAGGCCAATATGTCAACTATGTTCTTATTAATATTGTTACAGTTATACTGTATTTTGCCATTATTGTGCTAACTTTGCCTTTTCATTTCTCTTTTACATGAGATGTTTACCCTAAAGTGATATTATATTAGTTGTATTAATTTAAGACATTTTACTGGTCATATATTAATGTAACCACCGTTGGGAATCTTAATAAAATAAACAAAATTAAAAATAAAAATATCCTTAATTTGATATCACAAGCACAACAATCGGCATAAAGAATAAATATGATTTAATTGACTCCTTTGACGTCAGTGGAGCAATGACTGACTGTACATGTGCCGGTTGTGGGTTTGATCCGTGCTCGGTGTAATAATTATATTTTTAACAATAGTGGGATCTCCGGTCTGGCAAGAAGTGCGGCGTTGGTTCCCGCAGCTCAATATACAATATCACGATATAGTGCAGAAAGGAGATGCGTCAAATTATAAACAAAAATTTATGAACTCAGTAATAAGCTTCAAGTATTGTAGTATATAAAGTAAATATATGCACATAGGTTTATTATTAGACAAACTTAACTCACTTAAGAAAATTTGATTTATATTCAAAGTATTTTCATTTTCAAAGACAAAGTCGTGCGGCTTGATGCGGTGTTATGTGGTAATACCAAGCGCGGTATTATTTTGTGTTCGGTTAGTCAGAGAGAACCTGCGCTACCAGTGCAGAGAAATGAAAATATTTTAAATATAGTCTTTGCCCCGGTAGTTCACACTCGGGGGAATGATCAAATCCACAAACAATTGCGTTTATAGACGATGTCCCACTGGGCCACGATGACTTCTAAAAGAAATCGTTCGTGGTTTTGTTATTAATCACACCTTAAAAATACTTAACAAATAAACTGTATATGCTTTTTAAAAATATTTGAGTACAGAAAGTGAACAGCAACATCCTTTATAGGTATCGTAAAACCTTACATCGGCTAAAAGCAATCTGTTAAATGTAAATTGGATTATAAGTTTTTTTTTTAGCATCTAACTATATCCCGCATAGCATAGCCAGAAAGAACCAAGTGTCAAAACGCTTTCTGTCCGAATCTAACACTTTGTGTCTTCAGTGGCGGAACTCAACGCCCCGCTTTGTCATGTTACCAAAGGAGAGAAATGAAAGCAATATAAATATAATAAACCCTCTTAGTGAGAATCGAACCAACAACCATTACAAATATATTAAAGTCTTGAGTTCAACAAAATTGTTGGTTTAAATAATTTTAGTTTTTACAGTTGTTTGTATAGCGTTTTATTATATCCCATATAAATATAAATGTGAAATGAGAGCCAAATTCATATTATGATATATGCCTTGGTTGTTGACTTCAACGGGAAAAGAAGGGAGATGTATATGGATGATAAGTTCAATGACCAGTCCTGAAATTTATTACGACTAAAAATATCCTTTTTTCTTATAACTTATGATACTATATTGAAACCTATGTTCTGACTTGGCTAGATTTCATATAACTTTATAATTTACGATAGGCAACTATGCCTATTAAAAAACCGAATGAATAAACATTGATTCACTTACTGAAACCGTGATAGGACTAAAACAGACTGGACAGACTTTTTTCTCACCCTGGGAGTAGAGGGGGAGTTGTGCCAGAGCTAAACTCTCTGACCATAGATTTTCACTCAGTCCGTAAATATGGCCCGCAGGCCCGAAAATGAAAGGGCTCCGAGAGGGCTTGGAGATATGAGGTAAAAAAAGGGAGGGAGGGGCTATTGTTGCCTTGGTGGTCTGCACAACCAGGTGAGACCTCTGATCAGACTCAGAGGACTCAAAAACTCAGAGGATTCAAGGTGGGTACCTTAGACTCAGAGGACTCAGAGGACTCAAACCCAGCTTAGGCGACCAGTGACCGAGGCAGCAGCTCAAGAGTCGGAAATATGAAAGATATCTCGAGGAAGACGACGACGATCAGGTGGACGAGTATTTCATGGCACGATGTCCCTGATGTGCAGGTGTTCAGAGACGATGGAATGTAATAAAGGTCAGACCAGGCCTTAGGGAACTTCGATTCGCTTATTACACAATTATTGAAAAACAATAGGTATTTTGGAGCACGGCTCATCGTGTGCATGGTGCGGCAGCCGTAGAATATGAGGGTTTCCGTCCGGTAGTCTCTCGACACTTGATTGCGATTTGTGCTTTGAAGTTCATTATTTTCTGAAAAAAATCTTGTAATATTACACTATTGTTGCCTACTAAATAAAGAAATAATAAAATGAACACTAAACCCTAGTTATTATAAAGTAATAAATACAAAAGTTATAAATACGAAAAGTATACCTTTTAGTTATAAGTAGTTAAAAGTACTAAAATTGATATGTTAATAAAAAAAAATACTAATATTAAGAGATACCTCTCTTCTTCCACTCGTTATAATATATTCACATGGAGATCTTGAAATCCATATTATGACCAATTTTGGTAACATTACAGGCACTATAAGAGTTTCAAATAAAATTAATTGATTGAAATTTATAATAAAATGATAAAAAAATACTACTTTCTAGGTCATCTAGAAGTAGGTAATAATTTTTATTTACTGGTCAATTAGTGATAAAAATGTAGTTTTTCAGACGTTAATATCTAAGTAACAAGGAGTATTTATGAAGTTTGGAGAACATATGTTTTTTACAAGTCTCAATATTTCAGTTAAATTTGACATTTCTATGTGAAATAATTTTTAGAGCTATGAGGGGGGGAAACGTGGCTCTAAATAGTTTGTGTAAAATTACATTGGTGCTGTTAACTAGTTCTGTTACCCAAGCTTGGCTTGACATGTTACCGCGTGACGAGTAAATCACATAGGCCTGCTCGTTAGTCGTGACACATTAAAGTATAAGCGTCCAAATCCTACGCGTGAGTTATTTATCACAAAATTCTCTTTGCTTACAAATGCTCTCCACTCCCCAAGATATATACAATTATGAAAGAGATGAAACCTGAGTATTCCATGGATTCGTCTTGAGGAAAGGAAAACTAAATGACACATTGTTTTTTTTAATACTTTTATTTTAATTTTTTATAGTATCGTAACAAACTAATGTAGCTTATTAACTTTTTAGGTACTACGGCTGATAGGTACTAGGTTCCATATGAAGCTTAAATATTTAGTTTTAATATCAAATTATTTAATCGTTAAACAATCTTAACCAATATAAGCATATCAGTAACTGATTTCGATTTTCAATATAGATTTATAACCATTTATTTACCCTACTATTGAAACAAGACCAAGTGTATTTCGCTATACTGGAAACGGCCTATTATCACTGACAGGTATATTAATGCCAATAGAACTGGTATAGTTGTAGGCCGATTAGCGCCGATCCAGTGATCATTGACTTACTTTGTTAGCGATTTAACAGCAAAACACCTGGACCAAGATATCGCCAACTGTTATATTAATTGATCCAAGTGTAGCACATATAGGTAAGAAAATTTGGTCGTTTGTCCTGTCAATGCCAAGAATTGTCATATACGTTGAACCCACTTAATACGATTTCTCGCATAATGTCAATCAAATGTATTAAATCAAAAACAAAATCTAGTTTACGAAGATTTTATTGAAGATGTATATGAAAAAGAGCAACACCGATTTTGTGATCACTCAGGTATGTTTTGTAATTATCAATTATATTTTAAAATGCCAAATTTCAATTATATTTGAAGATATTTGATGGCTAATGAGTACATTCAAATATTTTGGTCAAACTAAAGTAAATGATTAGTACATGTACACATTAATACATTTACAAATATATTACAATTTTATAATTCATTTACTCGAAATTACTATATAAAACGATAAATTTTTGTCTTTTGTTTGCTAAATTTTTCCAGCCCAAAATGCCTTTTTGGCTTTGTCCCCACTAAATCATATTAAACAGTTTTTACTGTATGTAATGGTACCTTTTAATTTATTTACAAAAATTTCAATCAATAGCTTAAGTATTCCAAGAAAAATAGTATACATAATAAATCTACATATTACAATAGTTTTAACTTCTATTAACTTTTCTGAAAGTTGTTGAATTATCGCTTTGGCCAATAAGGTTTTGGATGACACCGTCCATGTCACTACTATTATCTGTACATGCTTTGTTTTCTTCATTTTTATTAGCAATAACGTTATTTAGTGGCTTTTGAATATAAGTTTTTTTGTAAAAATTAACAAATAATATGAGAATAAAGAGATCTTGCGGTAGGAAAATAGCGACAATCCATCGAGGGTACGCGCAGTCTGGCATAAACGTAATTGATCCCATGTGTACTACTAATAAGAAAAATTGAAGCTGAAATAAAGAAGATTATCCTTAGAAAAATAATCAGATTAGTAGAATAAATATTTTTGAAAATTCTTCTTTGCTAAATATATTTAAATATCTGTATTACGAAATAAGAAAAATACCTGAAAACGTGTAAAATTTTAAAATAAACTCAACAATGATTGCAGTAAGCGTATAATTATTTCGATGGAACTCGATAAGAACTCGTATAGCTTAATTGACCTTTCTTATATTTTAAATGAAATGCGTAAATATAAAAGGCCCTTGTTGATGATGTTGTACTTGTGTTTCGAGTCAAACCGTGGACAAGCTATGCAGTGGGGAGAACGAACGACGAACGCTAAAATACATATGGAAAGCTTAAATATCCAAATGGTCCAAGAAATTAAAATTCTCGGCGTTATCATTGCCAGAAATCCAACCAACGGCGTGCACCGCTAAGATCAGGTGGGGGCTGAACCCATCATAACATACGGTGCAAGTGCTTGGTTCCAAGCCACCGAACTTCGAATGGTACAAAAACAACTAAACATGCTGCAGAGATAGTTCACACAGAAAATTTATAGGTTATTCTGTCTGGCCTGTTACCTCTTGATATAAAAATCCAAGAGCAGGAGGGCCTGTTCTTGGCTTTTTGTGCGGTGAATAAGGGTATTCACCGCACAAAAAGCCGCAACTTTATGGACTATCCACCTCCAAACATTCTCCTAGGGACATGAGAGACCCAAAATAACGTAGAACATCTAGTCCTCTCGGAAGCTATCTACTACGACTCCGTCTACTACTATTAACTAGAAATCCGGAACTTGATAGGACACAGAGGGATAGCCGGTTATCTACATCGATTTAGGCTAAGCGACTCTCCAGGATGCGAGTGCGACCAAAAATTTTTATCCGCCCATCTTTCTCGAGTAAATGGAAGACATTTTCCTATCTGGAATGGTCACAAACGAAAGTAAAATTGCATCTAGGGGAATACCAAGGCAGTTAAGCGTCTATCTGCACTCATCACAATAAACAAGCCAGCACACACAGTAACCTTAGATTCAGCTATCCAACACTTTTGCGCAACGGGTATCCTGGTCCCCCATGGCTAAGAACCAAGTAGCTTTATTTAATGATGAAGAAAATGTAAAACTGGAACTCAGTTTCTGCATCGTAGGTGAATAAATGAGACAGATATATGAGACAGATAGAGAGAAATATCTCATCTGACCTAGCTGCCCTTACCAAAGGCAGTACCAATAGGGGCACAAGGAGGTAGACAGTTTACGGTAGCATGTCTTTATTTATTATTTTGGGGCTATTGTAACGGCGGCCAGACTAAGAGCGCCTAAAACACTCACACTAATCGGGGATATAAATCAGCTACCCTACATAGATAGGCTTTACTTTTTCTGAATGTACTATATCGGCCCAAACCTCATGCCTCCTCCATCTAGCACGAGCTCTTAAGAACATATACCCACAAAACATGAAATACAGTCGAAGCCAGAGTGAGTCTCTCATAGAAACGAAGAGGCAATCCGCAAACTAACAGAGCGAACACGGGGTTTTTTTTTATTATGAAACTGCACCATAAGAAGACGACCTCAACCACCGTATATGACGCCTGGAAGGACACCTCCATACCCAAAAATATTAGAATAAAATTCAAGTATATTCAGTTTTTTTACGTTTTCAAATTATTTTTTATGAAGCTAAAGGCGCTTTTTTTATTTTATTTATTTATAATGCTAATGGTCTTAAACCCAATTTGGCTTATCTGACTGTTCCAAATTCCTACACACATGAAACTAAAAAGAGCATCTTTCCACATAGTAGTAGGGCAAAACTCTCCGCTCGAATTCCAAAGATTGTGTATTGCGTGAAGGCACTCAACGCTGAAGCAGCACGCAGCGGAGAAATAAAATTAATTTAAATAGCTAATTATTCAATCAAGTCGAAATCGAACCCAGAACCAATCATATGCCGTTCCACTACGCTACGATGGCCTCAAATGTGATTTAATCTTAAAATCAAATATTTTATTAGTCCACTTACAATTTGTAGTTGAGTGACATATTTTTTGAACCGTAAAAGTTGTTTAGCTCTTGGAAAAACAATTGTAAGTAAGTAATATGTATACATAAAGATGTGCACGAAGCTATTTATCAATCCGACCGCACTGCCATGTCCGCCTGAAATAATGAATGTTGAGTAAATTATTAACTATAACATATATAAATATATAGTAATATAGTTAGTATAACGTCATAAACTATTTTCCCGGTTGCAGAAATCTCTCTACAGATCTACGAGATACTAACAACAAAAATAAGTTTTTATACATTTTACAGACGTAACGTGTTGATTGATGGAACTTGACATTGTCATTTAGTTGTACCAGACCGCGAATATAAAAATAAATGTGTATAAGTAAAAGACAAATTATATATTATTCACACTTTTAGGTAGGCTAATTAAAAACATTTTTAGAAAACGTGTAAAAATTTGAACACAGCAGGATTCGAACCCGCACCTCTTGACGGTTTCCAAATGGCATAGATGGAAAAATTACCTGGGAAATAAGTTGTACCTCCCCAAACAAGAATCACCATACCAGTGTGATGGTACACGTGAAGGAACGATATATGTACATTTTTTTTCCTCAGAATGAAAAATATCTGAAATAATAAACATATATTAATTTAATAACATTTCAAAACAATAACAAAACACCATAAAAAGAAAGGTTTGGTTGTAAGAACTTTTTAACTAGTAGACTCGTTGATGTATATAAATTTATCTTATTAATTTAATGTTTTTCTTTTTTATGCTTTTCCCGCTTAACAGAGATAACTTCGTATCAAGATACTGTGGTTCTCCACTTTCTACCTGATTCATCAATCATCAAGACTGCGTTGAGTGGCGTAAGTCAACCAGAGCGTCACTAGACCGCGCAAAAGAATGGGAATCGAGCCCATCACATCATGAGCCTGTCACACTGCTCCACGATGACCAATTTCTAATACACTATTGTTTAAAATATAGGTTTTCTATACTGTTTTTCCATAAAGACTTTAACTATGCCACTTTTCATATACCTACGTTCGCATAATTTTCATAAAAAGTTGTCGTTAAAATATGCGATTGTTATTTCAATTTAAAACAAAAACGTACGCAATGTATAATTTTAAATAAAATGTCTAGTTAAATATTTATTATAATATTGACTTTTATACAACATGTCCTTTTGTTCATTCCCGGTTAATGACTCTCCTTGACCTTTGACCACTGTATTCTTATGCAGCATTAAAAAAAATTGTAATTGACTAAAACGATTTATGTATAGACACATGAATCAACAAAAAATACTAAGTTAGATCAACTTTATAAATGTGTAACTAACCATATAATATTAAAAGTGGTAAATAAATGAGTGTTATACACTTGTGGTAAATAAATGAGTGTTATACACATTTTTTATGATATATCCGTTACAAACATATGTTTTAAACCTGGCGTTTCTTGCCGTTATCTGTAAATCCCTTTTATCCTTTAAAAACAACTAACAACTCATTATTTTAGAAATTACAAATAAATATAACTCTAGGGTTATAGTAAAAGACCATAGGAAAATTTAATCTTAAATTTGCTAAAACTTGGATGCCTGTCAAAACTATCTGTTCATTTGGTGGAGTGGCCACTTAATTAGGGCAAAGGATGGTGCATTCAAGTTGGCCAAAGTCTAGCAAAACGCCATTTGAACATTTATTGACATGAAGAAAAAGATAAAAGGATTATAATTTAATTAACGTATAGTAAATTCAACCATTATTGAGTGACTGACAGATAATGCATAACAGATGCTACTGGACCTCGTCCAGTCCAACATGTGATTTGTCATGTATCATGTCCTTGGAAGGTATAAGGAAGCATTAAAGTCAAATATTGATAATATTTTTACCTTTTTTTTAACATTTTTTAAAGTGTTATTCGCACACTAAAGAAATTGAAAAAGACACGCCAGAAAGCCTCTTGAACGGCCCGGGTTCAAACGCCCGGGTTCTAATTCCGCTGCGTTAAAAATTTTATACGTTTTCTAAATATGTATTTTTCAATATTTTTATCGTTCACGTTGAAAGGTTTCTAGAAGCGCGGGTTAAAATCCCGCAGCGTTAAAATTTTAATACGTTTCCTAAATATGTGTTTTTCAACTTCCAAAGTGTGCGAAACACTTTAAAAAATGTTAAAAATATTCAATAATGTTTGCTCGCATTTGCTGCCAAATATTAGTAGACAGTAATACCTACCTAGTAAAAACCCAGTGAAAGATTTTTCTAAGCTTACCGTATCAATAAGATCCAATATTTTCAATATATAATAAAGATATACCACGTTGCATATACGTAATGCATCTTCGTTATGAGAATAGTCGACTGGTTCACAAAATAATTTGTATTTCCATAACCAGGCATATTTTAATCCCTGAAATAATGAAAAAAGATCAATAAAACAAAAACCCCCTCTTTATCAGTTCTAAAAATCTTCAAAAATACTAAGTTTAAAGCTTAATGTTTTCTTCCAGACACTCCTTTCCCCATTTTTCCCAACTGAATTCGAGACGTTACGTATAAAAATAATTTAATTATGACCGTTGGTCCGAGTGGCTCCCGTCTCTCGTCAATAAGCTAGCGCTCATGGCTGTCATCAGCGTACATCATCAGCCATGGTGCCCGATCCTGGCTGAAAACCATATTGACATTCAGAGACAGTACACTCTCGGCGAAGCCTGAGGTCGATCATGCGCTCAGTTTCATGGTGTGACTCATGATTTTAATGCCCCTAATTACCACAATCTTGAACACTGCCCGTGCCTTTATAAATAGGAATAATAAAGGTGTATCGCCACTGACATGGCATCGGTTCAATGTTCAAGATTTGGTTAAAAAAGTCAGTAAGCATGAGTACCCCAAGAGAGCCCAATGATTTCCACGCTTCGATCGGAATGTCGTCAGGTCCCACCGCTTTCCGATTCTTCATGCGTCGAAGCAATCCCGAGTTTCGTCAGGTGTTATCGTCATTTTCGTCAGGGGCAATAAGTCAAAGATTACGATGTGGTTCGGTTCGAAGACTGCACAGGTACTGGGTATTCAGCAGTTCCTTGAATTAGCATCTCCATCTCTCCTTCACAGAGGCTTGATAACATAGCAGCGCGCTCTGGAAATCTTTGCCGCAAAGACATTTTGTAATATCTTGCGTCGCTGTATCCCTTTGTATCCCTGGCAATTTGTAAATGAGCTTCTGCCCCTCCACAGTTTCAAGTGTATCATACAGTGGCGATAACCTGTTACTGCGGGCTCTGGCTACAGCCCTTTTACCGGCACGTTTCGCCGCTATGTACTCTAATCTGTCTTCAGTAGAGTTGGTTTGCTGCCACTCCTTAAAGGCAACTTTCTTTTCATGAATCATCTCCTGCACTTTGTCATTTCACCATGCCTCCCTATCAATGAACTATCCCTAATAGAAAGGCCAAGAAATCGATTACCCGCCGTAATAATTGCTGACTGGGTTCGATACCAAGCTTCCTGAGCAGTTTCGGTGTTAGTCAATAGATTTAGACTCTCAACCTTTGCTAGAAAGTCAGTCTGCATCGGTCCATTCAGTAACCAGCACTTGATTCTAGGTTTACGGTTCTTAGCTACTTTCTGTTTCGGAGTAACGACATAGTCCATGACAAGAAGACGATGTTGGACCGTTCCGGCTTTCACCTGGAATGACTTTACAGTTAGTCACCTTGCTCATATGACACCGTCTGGTCAGCAGATAATCTATTTGAGTTGAGTGGGTTCCACTCTTATACGTGATAAGGTTCTGAGGACTCTTTTGAAAGAATTTTATTTACGACGCCCAAATCATACACAATACAGGTTTTGAGAAATTTTTATCCCTCTGTATTGCGACCTTAACCAAAACCACCGTGTACACGTTCGAACGCATTCGCTGCCTTATCTACGTGGCCGTTTCAGTCCGCTCCAACTATGATTACTTCAATAGCTGGTATAGCCCGTAGAACTTCTTCAAACTGCTTCCAAAATGTCACGTGTAGGACGTTAAGTGGCGACGCCCTAGCCGTACCCAGTCTCTTCTTTTTAACGTCCATTGAATTGGAGAAGAGCGGTTTTAATAAAGCGACTGCCATCTGCCTTCCAAAACCCCTTTTACGGGTAAAATCAGGTAAAGGAGAAGGCGAAAGAGGGTAAGAAACTAGGAAATAGGGTAAAAGGACACCACTTTCATGGATTGGAAAGAAGTATAATAGTGGTGGCTCAAGGATCCGGGGTCGCGTACCCGTATGCTCAAGACTAAATATCGGACAGGTACTTATATAGGACAGGTACTTCCAGCGACTATCCCACTTCAAATTAAAAAAAACTACTTACATTTATAAATACAGATGCACATAATACAATTTGTAACACATTATATGCTATCATTAGCCTATTTATATTGAACGGCTGTCGGTTTTTCATCCACTGAGGTCCCCATTTGAATACAAACATTAGGTAAAGAATAATTAAGATACCTGCTTCATATGGCTTTGCTACGAAAAGCCAAGATTTTGTTCTAGAGTCTGAAAACATATATAAATAAAGTGTAACTATATATAAACATTCTTTATTTTTAATAATTCTCCACTCAGTTTTGGTTCACAAAAACCAAATTGTGATTACTTTTTTTTACTTCTGTGGATGACAGGGGATGGCACAAATAACCTGGTTGGTGTTAGACACTCCGTTTTACGCTTAAACAAACGAAGCTAGAGACTTGGTTTTACTATGCGAAAAGCGTGGAAATGTTAATATTTGAAACATAATCATAAGGAAAACGGCGTGGGCGACTCTAGGTTCCCTCTGCCCATGCAGGATAATGCGGCGAATATAATAAAAACATATGTTTATTGCATTGCATTTTTTTTATATTGTAATAATATATAGACGTAAAGCAAATCATTTGTATCAATGGATTTTTTCAATATTAGTTTGAAATGTTCATTTTCTTTGTGATTTAATTTTAATGCTTTGTGATTTAATTTTAATGCAGCTATAAATTTGTTTACAATTTTTACTAATACAGTTGCTTGCATAATGAAACGAAGTAAATAGAAAAAAACTTACAAAAATGTTCTTAGGCACTATTACGATGTGAAAAATAGGCTACGCTTTACAGCGACTGTATTTTGAATGTATAATGTAAAACGTTATATACATACAATATTATAATTCTCTAATTATGTAATTAATTATCGAATTTTGTGGAAATCAACATTTACAAATATCATGTTTTTTTTTATTTATTAGCTCTTATTTTGCATATTCTATACTTTTATATTCGTACCAGGCCTTTGTGGCGCAGTGGGAGAACAAAGGCGATAGGTTTGGGGTTGACCCCCATCAGAGTAATGTGGCGTTGAGTTCCGCCACTCAAAACGCAATGTCTCAAATTCAGACGGAAAATGGTGACTGGAGTGTCTTGACACTAGATTCTCTCTGAAAAAACTATTATGCAGGAAAAAGCGTGAAGCTTGTGACATGATAATTGATTTGACCATATTGTTTTTATTATTGTATTAAATATAAGCACAAAATAAAAAAACAAAAATAAACACAAAATTAAATTTTCTCGTGGTTGTCCTGGCAAGGCGAGGTTTACTCTGAGAGAATAATTAATATTTACTGACTTTGTATCCAGACAAGTGTGCCAAGTTTCAAATAAATCAAACGGCAAGACGGCTTTGTAACAATATGTTATATTGATAGATAATAAAAATATATATTTTTTTATATTGGAACTTAAGAAAATAACACTAAATGCAGTTCGGTAATAACTACTCTAGTTTTAACTGCGTTGTAGTCATTAAGATCTTTCTCAAGAAATTACTGAACAAATTCCAAAATGCGAAAATTAAAATAGCATGCAAATTTTGTATGTATGTATTGTGTGTGTGTATTATGTGTGTGTGTATTGTGTGAGTGTGTGTATTGTGTGGGTGTGTGTGTGGGTGTGTGTATGGGTGTGAGTGTGTGTGTGGGTGTGTGTGTGGGTGTGGGTGTGTGTATGGGTGTGAGTGTGGGTGTGTGTGTGGGTGTGTGTGTGGGTGTGTGTTTGGATGTGAGTGTGTGTGTGGGTGTGTGTGTAAGAGAGAGAGACTGAATTGGTGTGCCAATGTGTCAAATAATAAGATTTCAAATTTCCTCATACGTCAAGCCTTGCAACCAATTAAAACTTATATGCCTACAATCTTGGAGAGATCGAGGGTAGAGGATAATATCTTTATTATCTCTATTATATATCCTAGGAGCCAGGTATTCGTAGTGCTGTTTGTATAGAGCTAGCCTACAATAGTGGGTTTTACAAACTAAGTCAGATCTGTTGACAAGCCGTTTATTATATGGTGTTTGTGGTGTTTGTGAGTCGTTTAATGTCGTTTCCTGACTGAAAGAATATTTGCTACGCAGTACAGCTCAGTACTTGAGAAAAGTAAAGGCTTCAACAACATGACTTTGAGTATAGATCTTTGGGCTCTCTCCATACAGAGGATTTAAGTTTTAGACGATAATATAGTATAGATAATATAGATTAAACGAGAGCATAATATACACTTAGAGATACAGGTGAAGCTAAAAATAATTATTTAAAATATTTTAACAATTGCTATTGATAATATACTATAAATTATTATAAAACTATTATTTTAATATTGAAATTACAAATTTTTGTTATAACATTACGTTACATTATTAAGCTTCACGCTTTTAGCTCGCATAACAGGCTAGTCAAGAAGATAATAGTGTCAAGGCACTCTTTTCTTCAATTTACTCTCCACTTAGTGCCAAAATTTTACATGTTGAGTGGCGGAACTCAACACCACGCTATCTACATATGCATACAACGCACAAATAAAAAATAAAAGAGCCTAACTCACCTGCCAATTCATCGAAAACATAATTATATCCATACAAAGCCTTGCTTAATATTTCTGCCATTTTCCGTATAACATATAAATGTAATGTTGAAATAATAATATTTCAACATATAATTATATATAATATTATTTATAGATATATAATACTATTGTATATATATTTAATATCTTTAATTTTATATAAGAAACCTCACAACCTAACCAGGCTCTACGATCACACTAACCTAATGGACGGTTGTTTGTACTAAACAAATATATTAAATTTAAATGAACTTTTATTGTTTCTTTTCATACATAGAGGGCATGTTTTAAATAATTTTAACATACATGACACACTAACTATTTATAGCGGGTTTACGCAAGTAAAAAAAATATTTCATTTAAAAATACAGCATAGCAGGCAGAGACATACTAGTGTCAAAACACTCCGTTCCCCGCTTTCTGCCTTAATTTTAGACATTGCGTGTTGAATGGCGGAACTCAAAACTGCGCGTTGTTTTAAGAGCGCTGGGAAGTGAAAATATATTTTTTATGGAGTAAGTCTTAGCTGTGTAAAGTAATTGGCTGGCGTGAATACCGAGATGAAATATTAAACTAAAATTTTAATATTGTATCTATTTATTTCGTTTTTGAGACACTAGTACAGATATAATAAATATAACAAATTCCTTCTGTTGTTTAGAGTATGCAATTTGAAACATACCAGTTTTAAAAAAAAAGACATATTTAGAAAACATATAAAAACTTGAACGCAGCGGGATTTGAACCCGCGCCTCTTGAAAACTGTTCAAGCGCTCTGACCGCTAAGCCATGCGTTCTACATCCAGCTACGTTGAAATTCTTATAAGCTTATTACAACTTACATTTGTTGTTAGCACCTCTGTAGAGAGATTTTTACAAATTTCATCTATCAAAAGATTATTCAACGAACAATCGTCTGTTCGTCACGCCACGATGGTATCAATTGTAAAATGTATGCTTTTCTCTATTTTTTTTGCATTCTGCAAACTGAACCTAGCCATATGGCATTTCATTTTTAATGTTTCGCCGCATATTTTTGTAGTGGCTTACTGTGATAAAATTGTGTAAAGATGACATGTTTTGAACATCTAGAGGTTAGACCGGCAGACAGACACTACAGGATTAGTTTATATATGTTTTGATATTGATAAAGAATTCGTGTACGGCAGTGAACTTTTAATTTGGAAAACAATGTCGAATGTGAATAGACCATGTTATGTATTAAATATAAAATAGATTGTTAAAGATGGTTATGGAACTTGATAGTTCTTATTTGCTTTGTTTTAAAATAAAGTGAATTTATGTTGGAATATAAGTTGGAATAATGTATGATAAGTTAATTTGGTGTTAGGCTACCTAGCTAATATAATACTTATTTGTGAACTCAAAATAAAATCTTTTATTTATATTACATACATTATAATCAAACAATGTATTTGTAATATTTGAATTCGGACAGAAAGTGTAGAATAGAGTGTTGGAGAGTAAAACATTTTAAAAACGTACACCCGCCTCTTTGAAACCGTATCAAACTTGCATGAATGGTTCCAAGAGGCCCAAGAGGCACGGGTTCGATTTCTGTTCGTATTCTAAATATGTTTTTAAATTTTTTAAGTGTGTGAATATCATTTTAAAAATGTTAAAAAACATTGGATAGTAGGTAGTCTAGAGAGATTACCGTTTTATACGAGGAAATGCCTGAAACTGAAAAAAAACAAATGTAAATTAAATATTATAATATATTTTGTATTCATTTGACAGAGCTTGTATATGCGTAATGGAATTAACATGATTATTTTTTGTAAGTAATTATATGTTTTGTATGTATTGCTGTTTACATTTAAATAGTTAAACCACTTCCTGTGACTACCTGCGACCACGGACTACTGTAAAGTGTTCATTCAAAACGTCGGGTTTCTGAAATATATTTTCGATTACCATAAAAAACGCGATTAATCAGTATTTTCCAAATATGTTTTTTTTCAATTTCCTTAGTGTGGGAATAACACTCTAAAAAAAAATGTTAACAAAATATATATTTAATAAATAGCATTCTCTCTTGCCAGGTGATTGTTCGTAGAATAATCTTTGGGTAGCAGAAATTTGTAAAAATCTCTCTACAGAAATGCTAACAACAAATATAAGTTGTAATAAGCGTATAAGAATTTCAACGTAGCTGGATGTAGAACGCATGGTTTAGCGGTCAGAGCGCTTGAACGGTTTTCAAGAGGCGCGGGATCAAATCCCGCTGCGTTCAATTTTTATACGTTTTCTAAATATGTCTTTTACGATTAATCCGGTTAAAAAGAGTTTTATTTCAAAGTGTATAAATATTATTATATTTATTTTCTGTCTGTATTAATAAATATTATATTAAGTTACTGTCAGACAAATTTTGACAGAATGTTAATTAAAGTAAGATGTCAATATATCATATGTCGTATTACAATTGCAATGATTTATTTATTTTTTTCTGTCCTGATCGGCAATTGATCTAAAATGTATGAATGATAAAGTTTTTGCATTTGACATTTTGAAGTGAAGTTTTTTAAAGTATGTATTGCGTAAATTATCTGTTTTTACTTGAGATTTTTGGAAATAGTATTTTTTGTATACAAATGTATGAAGTACATATGTATAAATTATTGTACTCAATATTTTTATTTATTTATATAAGAACGGAAACGAGTTTCATTGAAAAAAATAGCTTAAGCACAAGATAAATAACTTTTCTAGAAGCTTCAAATCATTTAATATAATAAATCATTTGAAGAAACACTTAATTATTTAATAAATTTTAAGTGTTAAATATAATAATATTATTGGTTTTCGCGTTTTTAACCGGATTAATCGCGTACATTATTGATATTCGAAATCGAAACAGTGAACAAAAAAAGAAACAGTATCCCATGGCCACAGGTAGACTCGTCGTCGTTTCCTAAACTATATTATATATATTATATTCCAATGATATACGCGATTAAGCTAATTAAAATAGTTTCATTCCAAAATGTGTTCAATATATAATTGTATCATATTATTGGATTTTGTTGTTTTTTAATTTGTATTTACATATTTACGCCGTGGATGTTAGCCATATTAATTTTATTTATTTTTTACGACTACTCAAATGTATAGCCTTTACGGATTATAGAGTTTGCACTGTATATATTTCCCATAAAAATCCAGTATAGCCCTGTTCTGTGTCACATTATAAAGAGTAACCATTAGATGGCGATACATGAAAGTTATTTTTTTTATATCTAAATTATTTCCATTTCCGCTCTGGCAAGAGACAACGTGACGTAGAGCTCCGCCACTCAACCTATACAGAAGGCACGTCAGATTTGTAATAACATAAGGTCTATCTGCACTGCTATGCAGAATAAAGTGTGAACATTTCTAGATACTTAATATTATTAAGAAATTATATTTCTTCACACTGTTTGTCTGTCTATATGTCACTCTGGATTTCATTTAAAAGTGATCTTGCGCGACAACTACTAACCTACCTGATAGATAGTAAATTTTATTACTTATAAAACCATTGATTTTTTTAAGTTTTATAAATCTAGTAAGCTCTTCTTTTAATATAATTACTCTATATTGCTCTTTGGCCAATATTGTGAATATTTACTACAAAACAAAAGATATATATTATTACGAGTATATATGAGCATGGATAACGTAGTTTAAACACGCACTAGTGGTGTCCGTGCTGTGGCTACTTGTACAAAGTTCAAATCTCATTTAAAGTATTACTATATATTTTTTGTTTTTTTATATTTCAAATTTATTTTCTGATTTTTATAAATTAAAACATATGTGTAGCGCGTGGTTAAGACGGGAACGAGGTTTGACAAATTGGGGCGCAGGTTGCGACAAGAACTTTGGGAACGCTCGTTGTAATAACATGTACTTTTGCTAATACTTATTGCTAATAGTGGTTTAATATTATTTTGGATATATTTGTGCGATAGGGGTAAGTTTATTGTTTTAATAAGAATACTTTTAGAAATTGTATTTAAATTATTTCATAATAATCATTTATATTTTTGTGTTTTATTAGCCTATTGAAATGCTCATATACTCACTAGGTGTAAAAATTGACTTTTAATAAAATCCCTGGAATAGCCGTGATTGGTTTCCAGAGTTCCGCTACTACAATAGCAGGATATAAACCTGCACCTCTGAAACCGTTCGAGCGCTCATATTTAACTTATTTTTGTTGTTAGTAAGTATTAATAAGTTGTAATAAGCGTATAAAATTTCGACGTAGCCGGATGTAGAACACATGGCTTAGCGGTCAGAGCGCTTAGACGGTGTCCAAGAGGCGCGGTTTCAAATCCCAATACTTTATTAGCCAATAAAAAGTTGTATATGTTTTCTAAATACATTAAGAGTGAAATATTTTTTTGAAAAATGTTAAAATATTTGTATATACAATTTGTTTGCTTATTTATTTTTGCAATGATTTGAAGTTTTCGCGATATCGCGATGTTCGGAGGTTGTCTGATGGTGGTTAACTTATTATTGAACTTGTTTGTTAGAAATTCTGTATTCATTTTTATATGGAGCTTTACTTTCATACCGCATGTTGTAATGAGAAGAAATTTCCGTTCGAAGTCGCAGCAGTGTCAAAATGATCAAAGAGAACAAAACAATTTAATTTGTAAAACATAATATCTCTACCCGTGGTTCTCTTATAACAAATAAACAATTTGTATATAACTAGTTTCTTTTTTAATACAATAACAACTATTTGCTACTCTTATTTTTAAGTTTTGTTCATACATTTAAGAAACTGAAAATCATTTTTAGAAGACGTATAAAAATTTGTGCCGAGTGGGATTTGAACCCGCGCCTCTTGGATACCGCTCAAGCGCGCTAACGCATGGTTTAGCGGTAAAACTTTTATATGTTTTCTGAATTTTTTTTTCTTTGCTACTCACCTGTGACTCACTGTGACTGACTAAATTTTTTAATGTTACTTTCCGCCTTACCTCGAGACATTGAGTGAAACTTAACACCGTACTTTGTTTTACAATTGCGGAGAAATGAAAATAATTTCACTATAATCATTCCGTCGGATATCATACTTTAATTTTTTTTTTTTTTTTAATATTTTGTTTATATCGAAGAACAGAACGATGTTTTGTTATTATGAAACAATAAAAATAAAAAAAATAGTATATATATAAATATTTATTTAAGTAACTCTACATTCAATAAACTATAATGATTTTTCATATTTAGCTTTGGGAGGTCCATTTTGAATGTCAACAGGTGTGTTGTCTTTTTTTACTATATAGCATTGGTAGTAGAACTGCCCGAACATATTTATGAACAACATTCCATATAACACAATAAGCAATCTAAAATAAATAGGATAATTACATGTGTAGAACAAACTCACTGCAGCCTGTAAACCGATAATCATGAACTGTACCTGTAAGAAAAATAGAAAAAAAAACAATTTTATACATATCTTATTATAAATTAGTCGCTGCCCGCTTTCCATCCAAATACTCATCACGGTAACCAACTTATGTTAATGCGCAATTTCCCATATCTTATAGTATGACTGGTTTGTAATGGTTCTATAAAATCAATTCTTTAAAATCTATTATAGTCCTAATTAAGTCCTACCTTAGCTTAAACGCAACAAAAACTGTTTCATTCAAATCCATCCAGTAGTTTCGAAGATTTGTGCGTTCAAACATTCAATTCTTACTATTTTATTACACTATAGGTAGAAATTTTATTTTAAACTAGAAGCAACTTCGTTTGCGTGAACTTAATAACCCTTTCCATCGAAATACCCATCACGCTCAACAACTTTTGTTAAAGCACAATTTGTTTATATCTTTATTATAGTATCGCTGGTCTATTATGGCTCTAATCCAGGGGTTCTATTTCTTTAATATTAATTAATTAAGTTCCACCTAAGCTTAAAACCTATAAAAAAACTAATAGAAAATAAATAAAAAAAATGTACGCGTACAAACAGTCTGTATTTACTGTTTTATTATAGTAACATAAATAAATTACATCTATTAAATTGTTCTAGTTATTAGAAGATAAAAGGAGTAGTTGTATATAATAAATATATTTATTTACCTTCTTTGGTATGACAAAATGCTGCGTTGAGCTCGAAAACTTAACACACAATGTCTTTAAAACAGACGGAAACTATAGAAACGAATTGAACCAAGGAAAATAAATTAAATATAAAATTCTCCTCAGTGACAATTGAACCCACAACCGTCACGTAAGCATGCTCACCAACTGCAGCTTACTGGTGTTTAGTATATAAATAGTCAAATTAAACTAAATTTTCCACATATAAATAATATTTAGCAAACTCTTCAAGTTCTTCAACAACATAGGGAACCATGGATCTTTCTTATACTCTTATTTATATATTTATTTAATCCACCAACATTTATTTTTACAGTACATACAACACATAGTACATGACGTATAGTTATATAGTCATGAAAGTAGAAAAAAAGACCTTCTAAGCGCAACTTTCAGCAAAACAAACCAAAATAACAATGACTTTAAGGTCTTAAAAGAAAAAAATGCGAAATTCTTACCAATTGTAACATTGTAATATACTTTTTCCACCATAAAGATTCTTTATATTTTCCGCCAAGACCAGCCAGCAAATAATAAAAGTACATTATGGCATGAACGAAAGAGTTCACAAAACCTATTATGATACTTTGGCCACCTGAAAAGTTGGAGTAAAACCTTCATAAATTGAATATATATACACAAAAAGAATTTTCAACTCAGACCAAAGTTCGGTATACTTCCTCATCTCTACTCTGAGACCCTCAGGGAAAAGTAGGTTTGGATTTGACTCAATAAACAAATACTGAGTCTCCTAAAATTTTGCTTTAAATGGTATCATCTGTGCCATACAGGCTGTATGTATTAAAATATCGTATTCTTTTTAAATTCCATATTACAATTTATCTTTTCTTTCTTGGGAATGAATCCATTTCTTTACCATGTAACTGAATTTTATTTGTTCCAAATTCCAAAGTCTATTAGTTAATTTTATTTTAATGCGAATTAAATATAATTGAATGAAATATTATCTACTTAATAAACATTTTGATAATCATTTGCGCTTTGTTCTGATGGTTCTTACCTGGACGAGAAAGAAACCAAAAAGCACTGCGCTATAAAAATATCCTTTATTCATTACAAGCACTTTTGAATGGCATTGTCAGTCCTACCGGAAGCCAGCTAAGTTCTGAGTGAGCATCAACAGCATATAATTCCAGATATAAACATCAGTATAGTATTCTTAGACAGAATCATATACATTTCTTATATTTGTAAGTGGATAGAAATCGAAGACTGTCAATTACAGAAGACGCTGATTGTACTGTAATTTATTAGACTTATTTAGGAAATTTATTTTAAATTACCTGGTAAATATGTAACAGCCAGCCAAGCTCCTAAAGGCATTATCGTATGGTGATGCATATGCAGTGATGTGATCTGCCTGTCAGATTTTCTTAGTACGAAAAACACTGTATCCAATAAATCAATTAGTTTTACCATAAAAAATATATAGACATCTGGCACTACCTGCAATGTAATTTTAAAAACATTATTTGTAGTTTATTGGTTTATGCGATTTGTACATATTTTAAATGAAACTCGCGTTTATTTCGGTATTCGAAAATATGTTTTGAATGTCGCAAGTAGGCATGTATTTCCGAATACTTAATACGCGATTAATCCGGTTAAAATAGCTTCATTTATAGATACATGTAATAACATATCTGTTGCATGTAATAACATGTAATAACATAGCTGTCTGTACATGGCGGATATAAAATAAAACATTATTAGGCGCATTTATCAATATAATAGAACACAAAACAATGATTGTTAATTTTCTTTTTTGTTTGTCTCTTGCACGCTAATCTTAGAAACGGGTTAACCGATTCAAAAGACTTTTGTATTGTTGTGATAAGCCTAACTTAACATTTTGTGACTATTCCATTTCAATCAATTCATGAACAAAAAAGTAGAACCATTTAAATTATAAATTTTAGCAAAGCTTGTCATTTAAGTGAGAACGCGAGCAGGCGAAAAAACTAAATAGTTTAGTCACATAGTTTACGCAGGCGAAGCCACGAGCGAGTCGCTAGTTTAAAATATATTTGTAATTGGGAAGCGGATGGAGTCGTCGTACTCGATATTTACTTGGAGGAATATATTATTTATTACATATTATATATTTTCTACTTTGATATGTTTTCTACATCAAGTATATTAAAACTAAATACAAATCCACACATGAAGTCCAAGTGAGATATCCAAGGTTTCAAAACTTTAAAATCGAGCGATATCCTCGCTGAATTTCAAATATTAAATAATCAAATATCTACATGCTATAGTATAAAATTTATAATGCAAGCGCTCTGACCGCTAAGCCATGGGTTCTACACACGGCTACGTCGAAATTCTTACACGCTTATTGCAACTTATATTTGTTGTTAGCTTTATCCTTG
Organism: Podotricha telesiphe; assembly: GCA_038994665.1. Taxonomy (NCBI): domain Eukaryota; kingdom Metazoa; phylum Arthropoda; class Insecta; order Lepidoptera; family Nymphalidae; genus Podotricha; species Podotricha telesiphe. The sequence goes on along the minus strand of JAOYRR010000434.1, from coordinate 1,763,123 downwards.
TACTTCGTAGCATATAAAAAGGCAAACACGTAGACAAAGATAACCTAGTGTCATGACATTTCGTTCTCCATTTTACACCTGATCTTAAGACATTGCATGTTGAGTGGGGGAACTCAACGCCGAGCTTTGTGTTACTAGAGCAGATAAATGAAACTAGCTTAAATATTCCTCTGAGTCTGACTCGAACCCAAAATCAATCACGTCTCCAGTCAGACGCTATCTCAATGCGCCATGATGGCCCCAATAACATAAGTAGATAATAGTAAATAAAGATCTAACCCAAGCTGCTCTGTCCGTGTTGGGATCTTCCACATCTGCGCAACGAAAATCAAATTCTTTTGAAAAAATGTAAAGACCACCCTGTAAATAATAAAAAAAATTAAATACATATTAAGTATATGCATTTTTAATTTTTATATTCTCAGTTTAAAGACTCCTTCTCCTAGTCCTACTACGACTCCTTCTCCGTCACTTTGCCCAAATTCTAGTAGTTGCATGTTCAGTGACGGAACCCAAAGTCGCGTTTTGTCTTATCAAAGTGAAAAAATAAAATTATACTGATTATTTAGCAATATAAAATGCCTTATTTTACATACATTGGTGTAAAATAAGGCATTTTAACTACGTCACGGAGCGCCTTTTAAGAAAACTTTCTAACATAACAAAATTTTATTACCTTATAAAATATATAAATGCTGATTAATATTTGGAATATATTGTAGATTTTGATCACGTTTCTTAATTCAAATGGTCTTCTATGTTTCATTAACTCTGGTCCCAATTTCAGGCAAAAGAAGTTGTAGGCTATAAGTAGTGACATAAGTTTATATGGATGGCCAACAAGAAACCAGTTTTTACTCAACGGATCTGAAAAAGAAAAAAAGTGATATAATTAAGAGTGATACTTTGTGAAATATTATGCGAGATACTGATACTGACGCCGATAGATCGTGGCGCAGTGGGACATTATGTAGCGTTGTGTGCGATTAGCCGTAGGTTTGATTAGATTAGAGGGGTCGTTTAATTATTACTAGTGAACAAGGCGAAGCGCGGTGTTGAGGTCCGTCACCAAACATGCAATGTCTCAAAGTGTCTTGACACTAGATTCTTTCTGCCTACCCTGATATGCAGGAAAAGTGTGAAGCTGAATAAAAAATACTGGATACTGGGACTTATAACGCCTATATATATACTACATATATAGTTCTTAGTGTATGTATACTTTATAGTAGTATATATATAATTTCACAGTGGAATTATTTTAACTCACTTCGTGTTTATACAGACACTTAGGATATATCTTTATTAGCGAAAATCTAGTTTGTAACTAAGCCAATATATACGCAATTAATTCGTTTAAACAAGATCCTCTTAAGATATAAAATAAGAAGCTACATGCATAGTTTTTGGTCTGTCTGAAAAAATTGAGCAGCTTTTAAGTTATAACAAAATAATTATCGAAAGTGTTATTAACAGCCTATTTAAATAAAGGATATTTTGATTTTGATCTTTATAATAAGAACAGTCTTGAATCTAAATAATAGGTTCTTAACAAAATAGAATTTCTTTTTTATCAGTGCAGTATGGTTTTCATCGTTTAGTTACATTAAAATTATATAAGTATTTCTTTGTATGTTAATTGTTATTTTGTTTAATGACTGCGTACTTTTACATATTACAAGTGAATACGCTAATTATTCGTCATGAATAAATTTTAAATTATAATTATTCTGAATAGCTAGCGCACTTCCGCTAAAGTTGTTCCGCTAAGAATATTTAGAACTTCACGTAAGTTTGTATGCGAATATTTAATTTTTTCATATAAATTTAAAATTTGGCGGATACGTACTCGTGATTACTGCGCGGTTGAAGTTGCAGGTAATAGCTAGTTTTACATATTAGGTGGTGTAAATGCTGTACTTATTACTATCTTCTCCACGAGTATATATTTCGTAAGTAACAATTTATAACTTTGTTTTATTAATACACAGACTATCAATAATCACTTTCAATCAATCATTTTCAACAATCGATAAGTAAAAATAATTATTACATTTTAATTTTTTTTAAAGTGTTATTCACACACTTAGGAAAAGAATAAACATTTTTAGAAGACGTAAAATTGGACGTGGATTAGACGGTTTCCAAGAGGCGCGGATTCTAATCCTGTTGCGTTCAAATTTTTCTACGTTTTCTAAAAATGTTTAATAATTAATTAATAATTTTGAATATTAAAATCATTTAAATATAATTAAGTTCAAAAGTCATAACATACATTTATCATTGAAGTGATTTAGCAATTTTGTTAATTTCATACACTACTTAAGTGACATGTTTTGCATTCCTTTGTATTAATTTGAAGGTTATAAGATCAAATTCCGATATCACTGTAAAAAAGTACGCCTTAATAAAATTACTTATATACAGCGTGTAACAAAATCCTGTGGTGGGCCTGCTCATAAATACTCATAGCGAAATCTTTTAAAAATTTGCGACCTTATATTATTAATTATAACGACCACTATTTTCCAAATATTCGGTAGCTGTTTCCTGTATTAAAAACCTTAATAGCACCTTAACCAAAGTCCCTAAAAAGTCGGATGTTTTTCTTATTTCTGAAAGATTTTATGTTTACTTCATTTTCGCTGATAGAAAAGAAAATAACATCTATGGACTAAGGGTTTATATATGTTTATATTTGCGGGAATACAAATTTTTAACCCCGCAGCATAGTTTTTTTTTGTTCTTTAAACACGTTTCTTCCTTTGCTAGTGGGCCGTGCTGCCAATCACCGAGCTATCGCGTTCACAAGAGGCCGACTGCATGTTTCTTTCTGGACTCGTAAATCCCTCGTATCCCGCACCCACACACCACGCGGGATTAGAAAACCGACTATCATTTTCAAATTGGAAGCCCTATTTACTACATTAATATAGCTAGTATTTTTTAAAATTGGCAGAACGAATCGAAATTATAAAATTATATAGGACTCTAGAAAAACTAATATATGTGCACCTTTTCAAAACAAGTACCGAGTTACATAACTTGTTATTATTGAAATTAATCATTTTACTATGTGCGCTGATTTGGTTTAGGTTTTTGAATAATGACATTAGATAAATTCCAAGAATAATTCTTATTTTAAAACTTTGTTATTCTTACTTGTTTATATTCAACGGTGCATAAATTTGATGAATTTTTTGAGATTATTATACGAAAAAAATAATACTTAAATGTAATTCGAAGCTTGTAACTTCAAAGTTTCCTGCAAAATTAAGTTTTATATTTGTCAAATACAAGGTGGGACAAAAGAAATCGAAAACCTTTTGGAAGATGCTCTTACTTTTGCAAATAAAAGAAAACCTTTTGGAAGATGCTCTTACTTTTGCAAATGGCAGCCAAAGTCAAATCTGTTTTGACATTTTTTTAACATTTTTAAAAGTGTTAATCGCACATTTAGGAAATATTTCATAAAAAAAAATATTTAGAAAACGTATAAAAATTTGAACGCAGCAGGATTTGAACCCGCGCCTCTTGAAAACCTCCTCAAGAACGCGGAATAATCATGTCTATTTTTTTGCGTAACGCTGCAGCGCGAATTCCGTCGCCAACTGCGCAAACACTGCGTCGTTTGGCCACCAACCTTGAATAGTATGGGACCACACGAGACGCTGCCAAATTGATCGGCCACGGAGCGCCTGTTCTGCCGAGAAGAATATCGCTGCTGTTGTCGAGGATGTCGAGCTGTCGCTAGAAATATCAGCCAGATACCATGCCTCGCAGTTAGCCATCAACCGGTCGTCCCTAAGGCGAATTTTGCTCAAAGACCTGCGCATGTTCCCGTCCACAAAGTCCAGTCCGTGCATCAGCTGTCGTCCGCCAAACGCGTGTAATCTACGCCCAAGCCATCATCGGATAACTTCTTTTGGCCCACTATGTATAATTTTGGAGTTTATAATTTTATTTTCATTTAAAAATATTAAAATATTGCTATCGTAAAATTGCATCTCTAGCAAGATGAATAAGGAACATCCACCCTAAAATAACGCCATATCTTTTACAATTATTCACTGTTATATTCTAAATATATTTCTTGAGACGCCATGTGACAGCTGGTGACAAGACAAAGCGTGGCGTTCAGTTCCGCCTCTTAACACTGATTTGAATTCTGACGGAAAATGGAAAACGGACTCGATTCACATTAGGTTATATTTACCATAACCCTGCTATGCAATTTTACGCTTTTTCCCGTGTTGATAATGATTTTTTTTTAAATAAGAAAATTTAAAGCATTTTCTTTTTTTAAATTATGTACCACATTTTCAACTACATCTGTCATTTGGTAACAGTTAGTGAATGCGATCAGCTAAGCCTAAGCCTACGATGAGATACAATCTCTATTTCATTATCTTCATTTTTTTACTTACCTTTAATTTCATTTGTCTTTTCTTGTTTTGTTATACCTTTTTGCGTTTCGAGTAGGTATCTACATTGCGTTACTTATTATCATAGGTGGCAAATAATATTAAATGTAGTAGTTTGAAATACATATCTATTTGAAAGTTAAATAATAATAAAAATTTACTGGCGCTGTACGTAATGCTTTAAATGACAAATGTTTATTTATATCGCATATTTTTAATTGTTTTAGAAAATAATTTATAAACTTTAATATTGTATTTACATTTCATAGAAATGTTGAAATTAATTCGTAACATAGGTCTTATTATTTATCATTAATAAAAATTTTACAGTGTCTGTAAAGAGTTTTAAAGTTAATTAACATTGCCTTTTGAAATGATCAAAGGTAATAAAACTAGATGGCGCTCTTTATCATTATACGCCATTTATTTCTGTTATCTTAAGCCACGTTTGTGCTTAATAGCGTTTTATCACTAGATGCCACTATATCAATTCGAAAATTTCAATTATATTTTTCAACAAGAGTGAGAAAGATGAACCAAGAGTGACAAAGATAATGATGAAGAACATGAACTTAATACAAACATTTACATTAAATATATCTAATTAATACTGAAAGACAGTCATCGGATGGTTGTGAATTCAATTCTCACCTGCTATTTCCCGCATAATAGAGTAGTTAGAGAGAGCCTAGACATTTGAGTTGAGTGGCGGAACTTACGCCGCGATATCTTACCGGAACGCAGAAATATAATCATCAATCCCCTAGTTGTAATCGATCTCACACCAATCCAATCGCCCTTACAGTCAGTTGCCGTTCCACTAAGCCACAACGGCCTCTATCAGACGTGTCCATATATTTTTTATTAAGTAGATTTTTTTCAAAAGTTTTCACAAACACATGGCAATTTTCTAATAAGAAATTTAATATTTTTTAAGTATATATAAAGTATTATTTTGAAACATACTTCAAAGTGTTTATAAACAGTTTATGAGTCAAGGTTAGATTAAAAGGTGTCGTTAATATATCTTTATGTAGCGTATAAAATTTGTAACAAGTATGTTGTAATACAAATTTCATTCAATCACTAAGTTCGAGTACATAGAAGCATTGTTTTCATTTCGAAATAAAAGCCGAGGGTGCTGAAATAGTCTCATTTAGAGACACACGCTCGTATATATATATACATGAATATACATGAATGTTGCAATTATTTGATTCAGAGACCGTAGTCATAGGTTCATATGTTATAACCTTTTTGCTCAGGAAAAAATATGGCCATCGTGACAGTTGGACAACGTCTGACTATAAACGCGATAAGACAAGACAATTAAGACAAAGCGTGATATTGAGTTTCCGGAGGATAGTAAAGAATTGAGTGTATTGACACTAGATCGCCCTGACTACCCTGCTATGCGGGCAAACGTGTGAAGCTGCATTAAATTAAATGGCGTTGCAGATAGCGACTATATAGCATTGTAACTTATAAAAGACTATTACGTTAAATATTATGTTTCGTTAATTTCTCCTCAGCTTTAATTCTTTAGCCCATTTTTCACATATTTTACATATATTAAGATAATTGAAAAACCTAAAAATATTCAAAAATTAAACTTAGGTTTTTCCAAAGTAGATCAGAGTAAGACCTGTATATGTATACAAGTTCACGTATGAGGTATCACACTTATTTTTTAGAACAGTCAGTCAGTCAAAATCTAGTGCCATGTCCAGTGTCATGTGAAACTTCATTTTAAATATATCAATATATTGAATAATATACTTTAATTATAATAATTATCGGTTCAGTTCTTTAATAAAGGCGCTTCGATAATAATAATTATTAATTTCACTTTCGCTAACAATATATTATTGACAGCGACACTTGAATCTAGGGCCTTATGACAGAAATAATCATTAAATACTCACGGCGTAGCTCTTCAAATAAATAAATGTAGCCATCAGACAAATATTGCACAAGACCCGCCATATTTCTTTAATTAAAAGAAACAATGTATAAAATTTAAAATATTATTTTAATCCATGCTTACTTAAATCCTATTCACGTATGGTTTAAACGCTGTTTATTTCCCTAATATATTTTTTTACTTTTTAGCGTTCCGCATGATGATGTGAAAATCTTTGGAAAATTCATACATGTTTTTTTCGCTTAGCAGTGTAGTCATACAAAACCCTAGTGTCATGACGCTGTTCTCGACTTTCCTGCAAAGCTGGTTGTAGGTTCAATTCTTATTATAAACAAATATTATTGGAATGACTATCAATTGTGTTCTATATACAACATGCAATATACTCATCTATTTATTTATAAAAAACTGTAATATGAATATTCTAGCCATATCATCATCATCTTTGTAAGAACTTTGACTAATTTAGGTTGAGGTAACGCCTATCAACTATTTAAGTCCAACAAATATCGCGCAAACAAGGTGGGAAGAAAGTACCTAGTATATTGTAAAAATAAACTCCGTTTTTGAAACATTACGTGTTGAGTAACAAGTTTTCAGTAGTACTGGAGTTTGTTTTACCAGAGCAGGAAAATGAAAATAATTTTATAAATAATCATTCCACCGAGTGGGAATTGAACCTACAACCGTGGCGTGTACAAACATACGCTGATATTTTTAAAGTGATATTTTTTTTTAGTTTTGTATAGAACTCTTCTTTTTGTGTAAATAAGTGTCTGTGTGAATGTTCATACATACACTTATTTAAATTTCAAATATTTCATTGTTAATTAAAACGCATGTAATTTGCACGTGTTATATAACTGAAAACAACCGAGTACAATTGAACTTGCTAATAAAAACTAGTTATAAAAAGCAGAAATACTCTGTTAAAGTGATCAGTGAATGTACTGAGATTGAATAATAATATAAATAATAGTATTATAAGAATTTCGACAAGGCGCTAAAAGGTTAGGCGCTTAAACTAGATGTAGATGTACAGTTAAATTACCTAGCGATTAGTCTAATTTCAAGGCACAAGCCTTATGGCTTAAGATCCCGCTGCAAGATTAGTACGGTCATCACAAAGATAATCAAGCTAAAACTTCTAGATACATACTATTTTACTAAATAAAATATTGTTCATATTACAGCACCATACATATTATATAGAAAATTTTAAAAGTCATGAGCGCTGTTCTTCATTCGGCCGCAACTACTTAGAAGCCAAGGAGTAGGTAGCGCAGTCAGGTACGTTTTTTACATCAAATTAAAGCTTCTTTTTTTTAATATGATGATATACCGCTGCTTGTGAGAAAAATACTACATAGAAAGTTGTTAAAAACACGACGAACCAGCCAGACAAAATCTTTAGTCGCTAGAGATACTCTCTCTCTCTCTCATCTTTAAAATGTTTCTTCATTTGCCGGTTATGGCTAGATAAGTGCAGCTAACGCTTGCTTAACGTGCACTCAGCTTGTCTTTTCAACAGTATTAAAGTATCGACAGATTGTCGTCACACTAAAAATAAATACTTTCTAACATAAACTTCCGTTTTATAACGGCTAGTAGTACTAGTAGTCATATTTAAAATATCTAAGCAAAAACTAAGAATCAATGAATATCATCGTGGGCAATAAAATAATAATTGCGTAATTATCCGCAAGCACACAATATTTATGTATTGAAGAAAATTATACTAGTATCGGAGGTATTGGGTGTGAAGAGTGTTCGACCCCAAGAACTTGAACCATTCCTTGAGGTACGAAAGAGTAACAGGCTGGTATTAAGGAGAGTGAGGGAATGTAATTGGCGTCTGTATTTTATCGTAAGCCATTTCAGTTGAGCATGATATTGATACATATGGTTGTACTTTCTCAGTCCGTAAATAAATATTATTATAAGATTTTGTAAGCAAGCTTATTAGCTAGTTGCTGAGATAAATCTACATAACTGGAATCCGTGTCATCTAGGATAGGAAGGAGAAGAGTATGGGCTAGGGATATTTGGGTTTTTAAAAGTAAGAGATTCATCAATCTTCTAAATCCGCCTATGGCTAAGAAAATCTTACGACTAAGCTCAGAAACGTGAGATGACCAGGAAAATCTGCCATCCATCCTGATTCCCAAATTCTTAACACTCGCACTAAAATCCAAACTAACATTATCAAGTGAGACTGACGGTAGAGGTGAATGTATTATTGACAGTTGCTTAGGGTTACCAAATATACATACCTGAGACTTACAGAGAGCCCAAAGGATTTACACCATATACTGGTTAATTGTAAATCGGAATGATCGTGAAAGTACCAAAGTGACCACGGGCTATTGTAAAGTGTTTGAAACGTAGGGTTTCTAAAATGTATACCAAAAATATACGCTATTAGTCCGGTTAAAAATAGTTTCATTTCAAAAAATGTAAGCTCTGCATTGAAATTGTCTTACGACAAAATTTACGTGTGGTTTAATTGGCTAAAGCACCTATCGAGTCCATTGTTGCGTAGTGGACTCAGACGCACGAAATATTACAATAAACGTCACGTCTCCGCTCTGGTACAAGACAAAGCGCGGCGTTGAGATCCTCTACTCATCAGTACAGGTACGGGTAGTAGTACAGGTAATGTCTCGAATTCAGACAGAAAGCGGAGAACGGAGTATAATGACACTTGGTTCTCTCTGACTACCCTGTTATGCAGGAAGAAGCATGAAACTGTTAAATCATCTGTACGTGAAATCTGAAAGACATGATCAAATCAATTACGTGAATCCTTAAATTTAAGTACAGCACAAATAATATAGACAAATCGAGTCGTTACTCATTTTATTATGTATGTTACCAGCAATCTGTATACTTCAGGTATTCTATACAATCCTCAGGAAATGTATAGAATACTGGAGTTATCTGAATGGTTTTGGCATTTTATACATTGCCTAGGTATTATATAGAATACCGGATTAAAAACATTGTCGGTAACATATACATGAGAGATATCTTAGAAGACATAATTAGTTCATTGTTTATAATTAATAGAACGCGGACATGCTCTTAAGCATAAATAGTTGTTATTGCAAAAATTGTTTTTATTTCTCTACTTGATTAATCATTTTAGTTTCAAACAATTTGTGAATAAAATATGTGGGTTTTTTTTTAAAGTGCAGGAATTTCGAAAAGTGTCTATTTAGAAATGTTGATAGAAAATGTGATTACGAAAATGCTATTTATTATGGCGGTGTTGGATTATGGCCACTGTGTAATATACAAGCTAAATGGTAAAAGAGTTTTTGATTTTTATACCAATTTCTTAAATAATAAATATAATTTATATATATATATATATATGTTATAATAATAAAACTATTTCTATTACATAACATATAATTAATACTCACATACGATTTGTGAGTTATATAATAATATCTTCTTAAATTAAAAAAAAATGCATAATGTAATTTTCCGTTATCTTGGTACAAGGAGATCAGATTCATATTATGATAATATGTCATTGGATTGAGCAAATTTCCAAACATATCGGATGGCAAGAATGGTATATTGATTAGTAGCTAGATAGATTGAGGTAAAACTAATAAAGTCAATAATATAATATTAATAAAAAGACATATTTAGAAAACGTATAAAAATTTTTTGAACTTCAAGTCCCGCTGCGTTCAAATTTTTATGTTTTTCTAAATATGTCTTTTTCAATTTCCTTAGTGTGGGAATAACACTTTAAAAAATGTTAACAAAATATATATAATATCAATGTTTTAACAAATGAAAGCAAAAGTAAAATTTTCAATTCGAATCTACGTCTCAACGTATTAGTAGGTAGGAAAGTGTATTTTGAGCCATTAATCATTGCCTACATCGTGTTCTTAAATAATGGGGAAAAGAAAACAGTTCCATTTAAAAAAAAAATTCTACATCCTAAGTGAAAGATATAAGAGAAAAGTAGTTTAAAAGTATTTTTGTTTGTGTTCCAGATTCTGAATATTCCCAAATGCCACCAGTATTTCATCTTGATGATTACGACCAGTGCCTTATCAATCCAAATGGAATTTATTGTGTAGTCGATATTGATATTGTATCAGACGTTCCAAGTGACCTTATGACTTTGATGAATGTAAATAATAGTAGTTGATTGAAATATAATAGAATTTTGCTGTTACTAAATTTATTATTATTATTAAATTTGTTTTAATATTTTAATAAGATACTCTCTTAGTGCAGTTGGAATTGTCTGACTAACAGCCATGGTTATGACATCAATCTTGCTGGGATTGAGGGAAAGTTCATATTTAAATTCTATGAAACTAGTTATAAAAAGTATGACAAGAGTAAATAGAAAAGTTTAAAGTTAAAATTATATTTTTTCAGAATTATTCAGAATATATTACAAAACATTTTAATCATACTGAACTACATCATGGTATATGCTTAACGTATACATGTAAAGATTTCTATAGAGAGGATACAAAGCAGGACCTAAAGTTGATCCTTGAGAGTTGCATTAATGAAAGTCTTTGGAAAAACTACCAGCTGAAATGCAAAATATCTAAGGATATATATTGTAATAATGAAGAAGCATATGTTTTTGATGTCAGTGATGTAGCTATGAGTGTTTTAATAATTATTATAATAATAGTTAATGTGATTGGAAGTCTTTATGATATAATTTTAGTGCAAGGAAAACCCGGGAAAGGCGAGTAACGTAATTACTACTAATGTATATTAACTTAGCGGTCAGAACGCTTTTCAAGAGGCGCGGGTTCAAACCCCGCTGTGTTTAATTTTTTCTACGTTTTCTAAATGTCTTTTTCAATTTACTAAAAATTTTAAAAACGATTATAAAAATATATCTTTATAAATTTATTAGTGATAAAAAATATCGTATTGTTAATACAACTGTATATAAATGGACATGTATCCGTTATATATGATTTACACACACACACAGACATGTTTAAATATATATTATTATTATTACAGGTAATAAACTTTTATTATGTTTCTCGATTCCAAATAACTTAAAAAAACTTAATTCTTCTTATCAATGCTTGGAAATCAGAGAACAACGTTTAAAAGGGCTTCACGGTTTACGGTAAGAATATACTCGATCCCAAATTTAGCACAGTTTCTTATTGTATTAGCCGACGAGTAAGTGAATACGCAATTTTCTCTTATTTTGCTACCCTTATGGTAAGTTTTATTAATTAAGACCATATAGAGTGTACCCCATCAATTAAATAAAAAATAGTTGAAATTGAAAACTAAGTAAAAACTTATGCGTGGTCTATATATGTGCCGAATTGAGAACCTCCTCCGTTTTTTTAGTCAGTTCATTAAAAATTTTAGTAAAAAACCAAAAATTATTATAAGGATTTTGAATTATCGCTTAAAAGTTAGGAACTGTTAGGGAAATTGAATATCACTAACTTTCATTGATTAGTTTATAGAAATGATAATAAAAGAATAACGATAAAATGACATGGTATCGCTAAGATAATACTAAATAAAACATTTAAATATCGATTGTTCTAGCCAATTGAGCTACACATTTATATCCGCCACGTCGTAATTTTTATAATTGTGCAGAAATTGCCACATGGCTTATATAAACTTTTGTTGTTAGCATGTCTGTAGGAATTTTCTTATGAATGATCCTGCCACAGAGCACGTGTTATCTTAAAAGGGAATTATTTCGAGGTCTGGAACGGAAAATCCGGAGTCAAGACACTCCGTTCTCCACTTTCCACGTTAATTCAAGTCATTGTGAGTTAGAGATAAATGAAAATATTTGAATTATGATCATGACCCCCGATTTGGAATCAAACCCACTACCAATCTTGATTACATTGAGACGTTGTCCCAATTCGCCACGTCAACCAAAATATGTACTTTATATATATTTATAATAATAATTTGATATGTTTTATTTCAGTACAATTACTATAATGTGTGTTATATACTGTCATTCAATGCTGATTTTTGCACTATCCCCGGAAAATCCACACCGTGTTGAAATGGTTTGTCTTTCAACTATTCTTTTGAAATAAAATTATATTTTTGCTGTGTTCACAATTAAAATTCTGCCATTATTAATTTTTGTGTAAATATATCACCTAGGTTACCTTTAAGAGATCGCTAATACTGGTAAGGTCGTCTTTGCATACTGCAATTATGTACGTATGTTTCTGTACCTTTCGTCTTCTCTTATTGTGTACAATAAAGAATTTTATCAATCTATCTATAATTATATCAGTGATAACCTAATCCTGAATTCGAGACATTGCGTGTTGAGTGGCGGAACTCAACCCTGTGTGTATTGTTTATCAGAGCAAAAAAAATAAAAATAGTTAAATTATGATAATTCTACAGAGTGGGAATCGAACCCACAACCAATCACAATATCAGTCGGATACCTCCCCACTGCGCCACGATGGAGTTATGTTAAATATACTCTAAGTTCTAAATTATGTTACCTATCATCATTAGTGTTTGCTTAATCTTCTGCCGTAATTTTCATAAATATTTATAATTATAATCATATTGACTGAATAAAATACAATGAATCAACTTTCTCTTCCAATAATATCAGTGTTGTCATTTTTAGAAAACGTATAAAAATTTGAACGCAGCGGGATTCGAACCTGCGACTCTTAGAAATCGTCCAAGCGCTCTGTTCGCTAAGCCATGCGGTCTACATCTGGCTGCGTCAAAATTCTTATACGCTTATTACAACTTATTTTTGTTTTCAACAGTGTCCAAGAGGCGTGGATTCGAATCCCGTTGCGTTCAAATTTTTATACGCTTTCTAAAAATGTTTGTAAATTTCCCAAGTGTGTGAATAACATTTTAAAATGTTAAAATGTTGTTATTTAAAAGTTTTTTCATTTTTATTCTTTCAGTTATACGACAATATATGGCATTTTATATTTTTAAATGGAACCATCGTTGTACAAACTTTCTTCATAATATCTGGATGTTTAATGGCTTATAAGTTAGAAACATTCACTGAGACACACGAAGTTCGATGGACTTTGATACCTAAAGCAATTATCATGACATGGGTAAAGTAAGTAACTAACTATATATATATATATATATAAATAAAGTAAATAAATGTAATATTAGGTGCTATATATATGTTTATATATAATTATTATCTATTCTATACATACAATATAAATGTTCTGATCGCTGTCTGTACATTGTTTTCAATTCAAAAAAAAAGACATTTAAAAAAACTAGATGATTTAAATATATATTTAATTTAGCGAAATAACAATAAATATGGAACGAGTAAAATTAAAATATTTTTAGATTTATATATTACTAGAAACTCGCTCGCGGCTTCGCCTGCGTAAACTACACTACTAAACTACTTTGCTTAAATTAATAATTTAACTTGTTGTAACTTTTTTATTTATGAACCAATTGAACTGAAATTAATCATAAAAATGAAACATTACATGTTAAGGGAAGTTTACTTACAAAATATGATTGGAAATATTTATCAATGTAATAGAACCCAAAACAATGATTTTTAATTTTATTTGCATTTTTTCTTTTCTAATCTCAGAAATGGCTTAACCGATTTGAATGCAGTTTTGACTCCTGTATTTTGGTGAACTTCCCTTAACATGAATTGCTTATTTTATCAAACGGTTCACAAATAAAAAAATTTCAACCATTTAAATTATACATTTCAGCAAGGCATGTGATTTGTGTGTGTTCTCTTTATTTCTTCTTCCCTTACAATATCTTATTCAAATTTAATATAATTCTGTATTTTTTAGATTAACTCCGTCATACGCATTTGTATTGGCTTTAACATGCACATTGCTTCGGTACGCTGGTTCCGGTCCATTTTGGCAGGTTATATATTTATTATTTATACATATATACTAGTAGTCGTTGATGCGTAAACACGCCTTTTACAATCTTGTATATAAAACAGTGTTTGGTATATTTATTATATTAATATATGTTTTGTTTATTTTTTAAGTAAAACATACAGTTTTAAAAATTATTAAAGCTTGTAACAAATTGCCTGAACAAAAAAGTAATAAAATGTCCACAAATAAATATATGTCCGCGTAATTTCGTAAAACGAGGTACAAAGTTTTTGCTTCACATAATAATATATAGATGACTTTGTGTACCTATATTTTAATATATTTTATTTAATTTTTATTATTATATTTTAATTTCACGCTTTAACCGCCGAAATTCGAGATATTATGTGTTGAGTGGCACTTTGTTTTACCAGAGCAGAGAAGTGAAAGTAATTTAAATATAATAATATATAATATATTTCCCCGTGAACACCGAGTCCACAACCACTGCGCCAAGAGGACTTTGACTTTAATAAAACTTGACTCATTTTCTGCATTCAGCAGGGTAGCCAGAGATAGCTTAATATTATGACTCTCTTTTCTACAGTTGTCGCCAATTTTGATAAACGTTACGTTGATAAAAATTCATTATCGTATATCCTATACAACGATTATACTATGCGGCTTACTTCATTTTCTAACAACTTCAGGTAGCTGTCACAAAAGAAGTGGAGGATTGTCGTACCAATGCCTGGGCTAATCTTCTATACATTAACAATTACTTGGATAACACACAATGTATGGTGCAAACTTGGTAATTATGACAACAATGGCAAGATTTTATTAATTTAATCTGCTTCGAATGAATTATTACAATTTTTTTTGGATTTGGGAACTCCTTTTCCATATCATCTCTCTCCTTACCCCCAACCTTTGTGTTAAAGACTTGACGTTATCCACTGCGCCACTATGGTCTTTAACTAATATTATTTTTCGACCGGTTATTTTTTTATTAAAATATTATATATATTTTTTTTTATGTCTGTACTGCATTGAATTCTTTGAATATTTGATCTCAACTTACATAATATTGGATATTCTTAATTATTTCATAACATGTATTTATTATTTTTTCCCGTCTTCGATAAGCCAAAGCGTGGCGTTGAGTTTCGCCACGGGTTGAGTTTCGGGTGGAAAGTAGAGAACAGAGTGTCATGACACTAGGTTCTCTCTGACTTCCTTGTCACACGGGTAAAATCATGAAGCTGTAAATTACATATATAATCCTTATTTCCACTACATTTTTAGTTATTTCTAACCACCATTCTAAATTTTAGGTATATAGGAGCTGTAATGCAATTATATATTATTGGCTATATAGTGTGCATTTTACCTAAAGGAAGGAAAAGACAATTAGTACTGGCAATTCTAATCCTTTTTGGTATTTTGGCTCCAGCTGCTCACACGTATTTCCAAAACTTGGATGCCGTTTTGATGGTTACACCTGAGTGAGTTCTAAAACAGACTTTTTAGAAAATAATTTAGCAGGGGCCAGTGAAGTGCAGTGGGACAGCGTTTGACTGTAAAGGGGATAGTTATATTTAAATTATTTACATTTCATGTTTTGTTAAATCAAAGAGTGGCGTTGAGTTCTACTACTCAAGACACAATCTCTAGAATCTATGGTCTCTTAAAATTAAAACTATTAATATGCTAAGAAAGTACCTCCTCTAGTGAGTATCTTTTTTAAACATATGTTAAACACATCCCACTAAATCTCAATGCAGATCTACAAAGTACAATATTGGTCGCTGCCATATTGTATAATGTTTTTAAATTACCGGAAATTACAGATACGAGACAATCCTTTAGTTAACTCTGCTATATCTGCTGCATAAATATAGGAATTACATGAATTTTACAACAATATTACAAGAGCACTTCAAATAAAATTTGTTGTGTAAAAATTTTATACGTATTTACTTACTATATACGTATAAAATTGTACACATTGTTCAAATTGTTCCAATAGTTCAAATGTACGAGTTTGATTTTTGCCTTATTTGTTTATTTGAACAATCAATTGATTTTAGATCGCTAGTATTGATCGCTAGTAAATTTATATATACTAGGGACCCGCTCTCGGCTTCGCCCGCGCTATAGCTGGTTCATATTTTCGGCAGCCTTTAACAATTAAACCATTAAACTCCTGGAAAAACTAAAAAATATGGTAGGGAAAAGTAGCCTATGTTCATCGCAATACTATCAAGTATCTATAGAGATACTTGAGAGTCTTGCGGTAATGTTATATAGATAACATTTCATCACAATCAGTACAGCAGTTTTAACACGATGACGTCACAGGCAGACAGACAAAGTTGTTTATAATACTAAGTAATACCATAAATATTGTTACAAAGAAAAACAAATATTATTTATTTTACGAAACATTTATTACTATTACAGTGTGTTAGTTTAACACATTAATATAAAACCATAAAAAATATATAGCTTATTCTAAGTGGTTTCTATAAGCTGCAATGCTGCTTTGAACGTTGAGGCCAGTTATCAACAGCACGCACTCTTTCTATGGGAAAATTCTTCACTACTAATTGTATGGATTGTTTTAAGGACTCCAAATTATTATGACTTAGAAGGCTTGCTAACCTAACTCTCCAAAACTGACCATAAATTATAATTCAGTGGATTATGATGAGAACTAGATGACGGCCAGTGTTCAGCTCTGATGAAGTCCGGATCGTTCGTTTCAAACTAAGATTTAACCACCTTCCTTAACTATATTTTCAAGAATGGTATTTTGATACACTTAAAAAAAATCTCATCCGTAAACCAAAAAATTCTGTCCCTATTCTTTTTGAAATTATGAGTTAAAAATGACCAATGTGTCTCTTTTACGCTGCGAGTCCTAAGTCATCTTTTAAAATACGCGACATGGTTCTAGTGCTATCTTCATCCTCCGAGATAAAATCTTTTGCTTGCGGACAAAGTTTTCTTCGAATTCCTTTTCTTGCTGCTTTGATCGCCGTTAACCTCGTTAACGGTCAGATCTTTTTCTGTCACAAACAGAGAAGGTTTCATTGTACCTATCAAAAGACCGGTACACAAATAAATTACTAATATCAAGCGTATGGAGGATTTAAAAAATTCTATTTGGCACCATACCTACTTGTAATGCAATACGGTTTTATTTTAATATCACAAAATATTTAACAATATATTGGCGCGAAAATAAGAAAATACAATGAACAATTATATAAAAACGACAGATTCCAAATTCAAAAGTAATATCTTGTATATTTTTAATTATAACAGTATTTATGGTAAGTATTAGTATGGATATAAATAATGATAATTTTAATTAAATCAATATAAAATTCCAATTTTCTGATACAATAATTCAAAATTATGAGTTTTCACTTCCATAGGAAGTCCCTATAACTGCCAGTTATGTTTTTCAATTAGTTTTTATTTTCAGAACAGCGAGAACATTTGAAACCAATCCTACGTTCAACAACGTTTATAAGAGGGGGCATACAAATATTGTCAATTTCATTATAGGCTTAGCGCTTGGTTTCTTTATTCACAAAGCTCAGAAGCAAAACATAAATATGGAAAAGTACAAGGTTTTTATTTTTTTAATTTACCTTAAAATACCTTTTTGAATTTTAACTACGAATATGAATGTTTTAAATATTTAATGTGTAAACATATAATAAGAAAGATTAAGTTTAATGTGTTTTCGAATAAATTAAGATAAAGTGAGGATGAGTGCCGCCACTCAACGTAAAAGTGAAGAACGGAGTGTATTGGCTCTATTTTCTCTCTGATTACCCTGCTATGAGGGAAATAGTGTGATTCTGTATCTTTTCTGTATTTCAAAAACGAATGTAGGGTGTCATTAATTTGAAATTAGCTGTAGCATATAATTTATTGATTAGTAATCTAATATATATATATGACGTACTCGTACTCAAACATACATATAAACTCGTATAGACACAGTCAAGTGTATAGTGTGAAAACCTTGCAACGCTTTTGAGTCCCACTTCTTAATGGCTTGGAAATTTCCGCACGAGACCGAATTCGATGACAACTATATTTTTCATAGTATTATCCTAATATACTTGCCATGATAACCAGGATAAATAAAATCCAACGTAGCGACGCTAGAAATTCAGGCTAAAAAAAGCTATGTTCAAATTTTTAAACGATTTCTAAAAAAAATAGTGTATATGTTAATAAAATATTTGTTTCAGAAATACCGTTACCTCATCCTTTTAACGTTTCCAGCGATCGTAGGCTCTATGTTTATAGGCAGTGTTTTCTACTTAGACGGCACTAAGGCTCCGATTTTGTTGAAATCACTTTACGCCGCGATAACTAAACCAATATTTGGCATCATAATTGTGTTGCTCATCATTTCTATGGTTTTTAAAATTGATAGTAAGTGTTTTTTTGTATATTTTACATATTTGTTATTTAACTTGAAAGTGTATCTTTTATTTTCTTTGATTTATTTAGCTTCACGCAAGCAAAGAATCTAGAGTCAAGACACTCCGTACTCCACTTACCTCAACGCCACGCTTCGTCTTCTTCAACAGAGCGGGGAAATGAAAATAATCTAAATATAATCATTACTTCGTGAGGTAATAGAAATCACAACACATCGCGTATAAGCTGTAACACTCCACGATGGACTCAATATGTTTTTTATTATTATTTTAAATTTTAATTTCAAATATTCACAGAAATATTTTAGAATGGAATGGTTGGAAAATACTGTCGAAATTGAGTTATTGTGCGTATTTAATTCATATTTTATTAGTTCGGGCTGCGGCTGGAAATAACACTACTTTAATTCCAGTGAATAATTTTCGTATGGTAAGTTAATATATTATTACATAGAGGGATCCTTTGGTTGAGTGGTGTTTTTAACATTTCTAAAGTTCCACACTTAGGATTATAAAAAACATTTTTAGAAAACGAACCCAAAGATTATTTAATCAAAGATCAAATACAAAAAAAGTGGTGTACTTATTTGTGTATTCCTACGATTTTAGGAAATTCTTTTTCTTTCATATGTATTGTATCTCATCATCAAGTAACAATGGAGCCTCCGTTGACACGTGAATTACGGGTTGTCTTAGCAACGCGTGTGTCACTTTATACAAAAGTGTCAAATATATGATAATACTAAGATCTTAAGTTTTCGCGATTTTTACACATTTTGAAATGAAATTATTTTTAATCGGATTAATCGCGTATATTTGTAGTACACACGATTAATCATACGTCGGATTTCCCAAAAAATATTTTCGAATAATAATAATGTACGCGATTAATCCGTTTAAAAATAGTTTCATTTCAAAATATTTGTAATATTAATTTGATTATTTTAATTTATTTTAAAAGATACTGGGTACCACACCTTCTTTATTTAAGCTTCAAGTATGCACATTTCATACACCTTTAAGTTATTAGTATATAATACTTTAATCGTTTATAATTTATATTTATTTTCTATAAAACATATAAATATTTAATTCTTTTTTTAGATTGAACTGGCCATAACATTTATAGTGCTATCATTCATCGCTGCGATCCCCATTTGGCTGTTTGTAGATGCACCTTTGACAACCTTCTTGAAAATGTTATTTTTTTCCACAAAAGAGGAACGTAGAAGAAACGTAGTAGAAACGAGAGAAAATATAGCGATATAATTAAAAAAAAACAATATTATTCCTCAGAGGAATTATCATAATTTATTTTCATTGCTGTACTCTGGGTGAACAAGACAAAGCGCGGCGTTGAAGTCCGCTACTCAACACTCGAGCGGAGAACGGAATGTGTTGACATTAAGTTCAGTCTGACTACCCTGGTATTTAGGGAATTGAATAATACATAAAATGTAAGCTTTAAATATAGTCAATTAATTGATTAACACTTCTAATAAGTTTTTATTATTTCAATTGGCAAACGAAATCTCCAAAATATACAAGAGATACATATTCCTTATTTTATTTTTCATAATATTTGTTTCTTTAGAACGAAAAGTTAAAAGATTATTGGCGTACATATAGGTGTTAAGCTCTCAAACAGTAAATATTAAAAAAAATGACTATACGTTTTGCCTTTCAGTTTACTTTGTTGTGTCAAATATCCGTTATTATACTATAAAAATATTCGAACGCATGGCTTAGCAGTCAAAGCGCTTGGACAATTTCCAAGAGGCGAGAGTTTGAATCCCGCTGCGTTAAATTTTTAATACGTTTTCTGAAAATATTTCTCAATATTATTTTTTGTGTGATTACTCGTAAATCTCAAAAAACGTAAAAGTCAAAGAATTTAATATGATTTTTATACCGTATATATATATACCATATACTATAGTAATGATACATACAAATGTCAAGATAAAATTTCGATATATATATAATACATAAATAGGTATAGTAAATAAAGAATAAAATACTTCATATTTTTATTTTTCTTTAAAAAAACAAGTCTTTCTTGGTATATCGGTAGTTCACACATCTATAGTCTATATAATCGTAATTAATGTTTCTATACAGATGATAAATTATTTAAAACTATAAATAAACGCTTAATATTAAAACACAATTTAAAGAGTACGTAAAATAAAGTGTAACATTTAAATTTATATGTTTTTTAATAATCCTACAGAATGATATTGAGCGTATATCGTTTAATTCGATAATTACGAAATATGACTTTAATAAAAATTGTTTACGTAACTAACTTTATTACATTTTCTAAAATAAATTTTTTGGACATCCTGTAGTGAAAAATAATAATTTTCAATTTATATATATTCAAATTCAATCAGATATATGTTTTTGTTTGTTTAAAATTAGTACGACATTACAAATCAATCAATACCAGAAAATGATTTAATAAAAAATCTATATTATATATTGACATTTAAAGATTTATTATTAAAATTTTATTATTCACATTCGCGCTCGATAACAAGTATCGAGTCGGATATAAAAGTCATATTTTTTTCGTGGCCACTGAACCGTTTTATAGTTAATTTCGTAACGCTTAAGTAAATAAAGTGTATACCTAGTATTACTTAAACGAAATTCTGTACAAATGAGGCCGTCTGCACCATATACAATAATAATAATTTATTGAAATAACCCAATATTATAAATAAGTAATTAATATTTAATAAATTAAATAACCAAAGTCTATTAAAATAAACTTTTAAGTACTGTAATTTTTTTTGTCATGGATGCGTTATTAGACTAATATGTGTATCAGTTTGTCTATCTGTGACACCGTAGCTATTAAACAAATGTAACGATTTGAATTAAATATAGACATATTTAAATGGCAAATGATGTATTCAGAAATAGTTTTAAGTTTTTTTAGTTGAAAAGAAAGATATATATAAAAATAAACTACAGACATTAAAAATTTTAATAATATATTTAGTTTTAAAACAATTTTCTGTACCATTTAGCAAATAAGGATGTAAAACCTACTTTCCCAATTGGTATAGTTGTTTATTTTTTATTAAAAATGCATCAAAATTGTTCAATGAGGAATGCAAGACCAGTATTTTATAACTCAAGATAAAAAAATCATGTGTCTTATGTACTGACAGCCTCAAACACTTAAGGAAATGTCACCTTTACCTAAAACGCCTAACCTAATTCCCAGTTACTCACTTATATCATAAAATCACATTACTAATATTTTTTCATTTAAAACAGGATACTATATACTAGTGATTTAATTTCTTCAAAAAATATAATTTTGAATATTACTAGTCAACAGGAAAATAAAATTTTCATAATAAATTTTAATTTTTCCCGATTTACGAGTATGTGTGAATATAAAAGTTGTTACAAAAATTTATAATCAAAAAATCATACTACAGACAGACAGATACACACATTGGATAGATCCTATACAGATATATAGCTAAGTAGTAACTTCATATTAGTCATATTATAAACATTATAACGATGAAAAACAGAATCAATTTATTTCAGATTTAAGTAAATCAATTATTTAGAGTTTTGTTTTATAATAAATGTTATTATGTCATTATGAGCTGCTATTTAAAGGTATGTGAATAAAGTATTACTCATACGTATATGGTAGTATAGAGTTGTAATAATATACTATACAAAGTCTATTGATAGAATATAAATTATAAAAACTGTGTAAACTATTAAAATTTATATTTTTAGTTTCCATAACTGCGTTATATTTAAAAGACATTTTTTTTAATATATATATTTAAATTTACATTTCGTATAAGTTTAAAATTTGGTTCGGACAGTAGTGGCGAACGTTATTGGGAGCCTGTAAGCTAAACTTGTGTCACAAGTCCCAGGCACTACTCCGAGCTCATTTCTCCGTAACGGGATGCAAAAGAGTTTCTTCTCATATAATAAGTGTGTTTAAATATATCAATAACGTACACGCGCGATATATATTAAATTGTATTAAAATCTAAATAAATAACATAGTAAAATATTCGCTAGCAATCTTTTTTCGCGTTCGCCACTACTGTAGTAGCGTTTTGTTTTGCTTCGTATTTACTGCTCTCAGGTTTCATGTAATTTCTGAAGTAAAAGTTTCCGAACATGTAGAGAAATAGACCCGCATTGAGAGTTAGAAGGAAATTTATAAACTTAGGATAATTGCAGTCGCCGAACATAACACTGAAGTTGTGGTAGAAAATTATGCAGAATTGAATCTGTAATAGAGAAGAAAAAAAATGTTAAGTAACAATATGAAAATAATTTAAAGTAAAAAAAATTAACAAGATTTTTCAAATTCACATTAACTAAATGTGAATTTTGCAGATTTTTCTTTTGTAGTAAAAATTTAAATAAAAAATTACACTAATAATAATTGATGATAGTCTAAACTTGTTTGTATAGAAGATATAGGAAATTTTAATATTTAACAAATAATGTCTCACAGCAGGATTCAAATAAATCTTCAAGTCATATATTCAGCCTCAAACGTTTCAAATGCGCTATCTCTGCAGAGATGTTAACATCAAAAATAAGTTCTAATAATTTCGACGCAGTTGGGTGTTGAACGCATGGCTTAGCGGCCGGAGCCCCAAGTTGTATTAGAAGTTACGATAGCTTTTAACTTTTTTCAAATTATTTGAGTTCGTTCAACTCACCAATTGCATGGAGGTAACGTGCTTCTTCCACCAAACATATTTCTGATATTCAGGACCTAAGCCAGAAATTAAGTAATACGTGTACATTATTATGTGAATGAACGAATTGATAACTCCTAGAAGAGTTCCATGTCCACCTGCAAATAAAATAATTAAATTAAATTGATACTTGGATAAAGAAATAATTTACTAAAAAAATTTACATTCCCTTTAGCATTTTACCCTGGAGTACCCTGGAGTACCCTGGAGTACCCTGGAGCTTACCTTACCTACCTATAGAAAGGTAAGTAAGTGAATGTAAATGTGAATGCGTTAATTTAGTATTGAGTTCATTTTACAGCAAATTTACACACATTAAATATGGGGGTATTAAACGCTATACTATATATCACTAGACCAAAGCAAAATTATATTTTTTTGGAAATATTTTGTTTAGATAGAATTGGATCAACATTCGTAAGGGCCAATTTTCTGTTAACAGCACCAACTTATTGCCTAATAGCATCTTGTGGCATGTTAGATGATTATGATGCGTATCCCGTTATATGAGTGCGAAATATTGTAAATTCAATACAGGAATATATAAAATATATTCTTCTTTCCTTGGTCTAGTTAGAGAAAATGCATGTGGATGCATTATATATGCATATGCATGCATGTACGTAACCCATGATCCTATGAATGATTATGATATATCACACATGAAAATGAAAATATATCATATTCTTTTCACATTAAAAACTGCTTCTTACAACTTTTTTTTTATTTATAAATACCTGGTAAGAATTTAGTGCCGATCCAAGCGCAAATAGGCATCATAGTGTGATGGTATAAATGCAAAAACGTTATCTGTCTGTTCTTCTTGCGAAGAACGAAGAAGACCGTGTCAAGTAACTCCACTATTTTGGCGAAGAAGTACCACCAGACTGCCGCCGCCATCTGCATATAAAAACGATAAGAAACTCCTTAGCATTTGATAGATTTTTCGGGCCTATCACGTTGCACAAAAAGCAATTCGTACCAATGCCTGGTACTTACAAATGTCAGTTAAGTGATATTATTAAATTCGTTTCGCTAGTAAAAATTAGTATATACTATGACTTATTTATATTAATATGATGATGAAAACTGATGAAAACTTTCTACAGTATTGTAGTTACAGAGATACTAATAACAAAAATTATTACAGCCGTACAAGAATTATGTCAACGAGTGTTTAGCTTATTTTTCTAGATAGCCTAGATAAACCGGCATGTACGATGTACAGATTAAGTCCAATTTATTAAATATAATTTTATACGTTTGTATATATTTTTTTAATTAAAGTACTAACTAGTATGGGCGCAAATGGAGAACGGATACTAGGAACTCCATTATCCGCACATCTTATTGTCAATTGTTTTTTATGTCAAAAAGGTAGTGTTACATCACTAAGAGAGGATATCTTTATATAATAAAGTGATATGTGAATAAGTGTTATAATATATTTAACAATTTATTTTTAATCATAATGTTACGAATATCCGTATATATATTTTAAGTTACAATATGAATATTCGTAATCAAACTACATTTATACGGTAATATGAAATATCATTAAAAGTATTATTTTTAAATGAATAAAAGATTCTATAGATATATAAATAAAACTCACTCGTTGTGCCTTTGGGTCATCTGAATAGTCAACTGGTTGACAGGAAAAGTTATAGTCGTTCCACCAACCTGCTACCAAACCCTGAAAAAGTAAACAAAATTATAACAAATACTTTAATTTTTTTATGCACCTACAGTATATTAGGAATATGATTTACACAACTAATAATTTCAGTTGTGGTGTCGACTCTTATTTGGGGTGAGTTTGTGTTTACAATATTTTTATTTCTCCAGTCTGGTATCCAAAACAAAGGGTGGCGTTGAATTCCGCCACTCAACACGCAATGTCTCGATTTCGGGCGGTAATCATTACTTAATAAGGTGTATGTATTTTTAACATTTTTAAAGTATAATTCACACACACTTAGGAAATTGAAAATCATTTTTAGTATAGTCAACTGTATGTGTAATGTGTACATTTAATGTTCAAAATGAAATTACGTCGTTATATTATTTTTGTTTCTCCCAAATGTACATGAATATGAAAAAAAACACTTTAAATTTAAAAGCGTACAAATAAAGTATAGTTACGAATTACAATATCGTAGAGCAGTTAGGAGACTTATCAGATCTCTTACAAGACTTTTGTACTGTGTACTGCACAGTACAAAAATAATAAACTGTAAGCATGAGTTCTTACTCCTTGTTGGATGCCTTATCTCCCGAAGTTATTTGTGCTTACGTTGAATATACATACATGATTTCTACTTAAAACTAGCACCACAGGATAGGTTAGTTTGTATATATTTTAGGTCTCACGCACCAGCTGAAAGTTCTGTGAACATGATGCCGCAGGGAACGTGTTAAGAGAGTGTGTTAAAATACACGCGTTGGCTATCCGTTCAATCACCAATTAAAGGAATGTTTATAACAAATGTATACAAATTTTGTATACTGAGATAAAACTCATCCGTTACTGAGAGCCAAAAGTACTGTAGATCTGAAATTTAGCGTATAGGTTCGGGGGAGCTCCTATTTCCCCGAAATACCTAACTGCACTGGCATTGGTAATAGCAAGTCCAAAAAAATTCAGAATCGTTTCTCTATTCTGGATAGACATAGCGATGCGTTGGCTCACGACGTATTTCAAAACAAATCAAAAATGGTGTTACATTACGCTAGGTTCTCTTTATTTATTTTACCTACATATATTTATATAAAAAAAATCTTACCTCATAAACCAAGAATATGCTCATCAATATCTGTGATATATTATAAGCGATAATTGTGTTCTTCAAGGAGTAAGGCTTCTTGTCTCTCATATAACGTGGTCCTACTGAATTGCAGAAGTAAAGGTATGTGGCCAAGAGTGTGATGAGAGGCCCCGGACCGGACATTAACCACCAGTTCTCGGTTCGAGGATCTGTGAAGATAAAATTTTCTTTTAACATGAGCTCATCGTGGTGCCGTGGGACAGCTCAGAGTGTAAGCTCGATTGATTGGGAGTACAATTTCCACTCGGGGAAATGATTTTATTTAAAATGTTTACATATGTCTGGTACCGATGTCAAAGCTCGGCGTTTCATCTCGGCATTGTCTCTATTTTCATCGGTAAGTGGAGGACGGGGTGTTTTAACATAAGGTTCTCTCTAACTACCCTGTTTTGTGTGAAAAAGCGTTAAGCATTACTAGCAACAAATGTTCTATTGATGTTGATGCTTTTTGGGTGATAATCTTATTACTATACGGAATATATATATATTTTGACAAGTAGATACAAAAACTTTATTTATGTACAATAAATATTACTTCAAATTCTTAAAACTATGGAAAGTAATGTTGAAAAGAGCTTTCGATAGTAATATTATTATCTTACAAAATAATCCTAATCCTTCCATGATTATCAGTTGACACAATTATAAACAGAGATCGAATTCAGTAGGATTCTTGGACTTCAATAAACAATTTAAATTTCAAAGTAGAATCAGGAGGTGGTTTTTTTAAATGTTTTTTAAATTTTGACAAATTATTTTATTCTGGAGCGGTTCGAAGTACGCTGGGGTCAGCTAGTACATTTATAAATTATAGCGTATGTGTGATATATATATAGAAATCAAGATATTCATTTATTCATGGTGTGCAGTATCATAAACTGAGCGAGCTGAGCATTTAAATAACATTGACAAATTAAATAGTGGGCCTATAAAATATTACAGCTTCTATATCAATGTCGACGCTAAAAATACATTAAATTTATAAAAATATCATTACTATCATGTGTTATACACTTTTACAAATATGCACATTATTAAGGGTTGGTATTTTGAAAAGGTAAAATTATATATGAGTTATTACCTAACTGTTCGTACATGTGATATTTTAAGGAGTAGATCGAGAAAATATTGATAAAACTACCTTCCATTTTAGCAACCAGGACATTGAATTGATTACCCCGAATATTATTATAAAACTGCAACCGTTGTATGTATAGTCAGGAATAACTTTACGCACGGTCACTGTAAATACTAACAAATTGATTTTGTAAGGCTTTTCTGCTATTAAGCAAGCTTTAAGAGAAAGACTTTTTTTACTAATATATTAAAATATACATGTACCTAATAAGTATAATGCGCCTGACATTTGCTTGTGAGCAACTTATCACATTTTTTTAATAATATTATAAAACAAAAATATTTGTTAAAATGCTAACTAACTATTTATGATGTACCGGGAAATTCCCCGTAATAAATGCAAAAACCCCTATTTAAAAAGAACAATAATGACTTTGGAATTAGTACATACCTATCTTAATTCAATTAAAAAAAAAATTTACGACTCTGGGAGAACCCATTACGTAATTTTTGTGATTATACGACAAATTAACTGAGTTTTATTATTAATCTATTAAGAAATCATTATTTTAATACATATACTAAATATTAGAAATTATTTAAGGCCACCGTGGCGCAGTGGGACATTTAGTACTATTGTAGTTTCAATTCGCAGTCGAGGTAAAAATAAAAAAAAACTCCGTTTTGGTGAAATAGACAACGCGCGGCGTTGAGCTCTACCACTGAACACGCAACGTCGAATTCAAGCGGTAAGTAGAGAACGGAGTGTCTTTACTTTCTGACTAGCCTGCTATACGAGAAATAGCGTGAATCTGGAAATGTTACACAAACAGTAAACAAATAGACGAAGGAAGACATTTCACAATAGATTTTTCTTAACTAACTATGCCCAGAATAGTGTAAAAGTACTTTTGACATAATAATAAAATATCATCATTCAATTAAACTGAATATTTTTTGTCTCTTATATAATAATTCATTCAAAGCTTGTATGGCTAATACGTAATTACTCAGTTTATATGCAACGCTGTACTATTGTATGCTATTTGTTAGAAACGTGATAAATATATGAACGTATATCAACCTTCACAACGGTCTGTATTGAAGATACGATAATATTTTGATTTAGAGTTTGTTACTTATCTTTTACAACTTATCAACTTAGCTTCTTCCTGTATAGAAGTGTAGCCAGAGAGAACCTAGTGTCAAGACACTCCGTTCGCCATTTTTTACCAAATTTACATAAATAATATTTTCCTTTTTCTTTTTTCTACTCCCAGTACGAAAAAGAGCTTTTACAGCGAACCTAGCGTCAAGACGCTCCGTTCTCCATTTCTTTCGAAATCGAGACTATAAAGATTGAGTGGCGAAGCTTAAAGCCGCGCTTTGTCTTCTTACTATAGCCGAGCAATGAAAATAATTTCAATATAAACATTCTCCACGAGTGGGAATTGAACCCATATAATATACATTACATAATAATATATCGTTAACAAATAAGGAATGTAAATAACGCTATCATGGTGCAGTTGGTACTCTTTAATATTACTCTATGAATGTACGTAGGTTCGAATACCATGTTAATATCAACAATATTTTTGTTTTGTCAAGTTTACTATGACGACAATATAGTTTTTAAATTTTTTTAATGTTAAATAAAAAAAAAATTAAAATACCTAATAAAACCAAAAAATACCAGAGAAAGTAGTTGCATCGCACTTAACATTTTTAATAAGAATCAGCTGCTATGGCCGCACCTTAGTATGAAATAATTGAAAATTACAATGATTCACGCCGTATTGAGAAACTTTTAAGTTCAGCGTGTTGCAAGCTTTTGTGGTTGTTTAATGAAACAAAAAATAATTACCACTTAGCTTAAAACGAATTTTACAACATGAAAATAAAATATTAATGAAATTTTGTTTAGACTGTATGTTTGTTTACATTTTCAAAGTGTTAATCTCACATGCCTTAGGGTATGACAAGCATAATTAAAAAACGTATAAAAAGTTTAACGTAACGAGACTCGAACCCGCACCTCTTGGAAACCGTCGAAAAGCTCTGGCCGCTAAGCTTCCACGAGGTTGACTTGGACGGACGGACGCTTCGTTTAAAAAATATTTTTCATTTCTCGTTTTAGTTTTTAAGGATAGTTTTTACTGCATATTTTTTCCTAAGATTTTTTTAACTTATATAAACTTAGTTGGTTAGCGCGATTGCACGAATTCTAAGAAGAGCAAGTTCAAGTCTCACTCTGTTTAATTATTTAAACGATTCATAAGTAATATTTCTATAAATATTTTAATTAAATCTAAAAGATTCATTAATTCTATGTTGAATTTTTGTACGTGTTAATAAAATACGTATAGCACCGAGAACCTAGTGTCAAGACACTTCGTTCTCCACCTTTGTTTTTTAGCACTGATATAATATACGAGTACAATAAGAAATTTAGAATTTCAAATAAACTCACCACTATTCCTTTCCATGAATCTTTTATATGAGTCTACGATCGACATGTTGTAACTTGAGCTTGATACTGCACCTAAAAACAAAAATTTCCCATAAATAATAATATTACATTTTTATTCCACATTACATTATCAGTTGTGAAAAAAAGGTTTAAGGTTTATATTTTTGGTTTTCAGTATCCTGAATTTTGAATCAAGATACTCTTTACGCAGCGCCCGAATCATTGCGTGTTAAGTGACGGTACTCAACGCTGTCTTGTCACGAGAACGAAGAAATTAACATAATTTAAATATAATATCTATAATAAATAACATATGAATTTTACATTATATTATGTTTGTATCTATGTGTATGTATGTATGTGTATGTATTTATAATATAATAATTAACAAAAATTGTAAGCAATAGTTCCCTACAGATTAACATTTATTATTTTTAACATATTTTAAATTGTTAATCACGCACTTAGGAAATTGAGAAACGGAAATTTTATAAAAATATTCTGCTCACGATGCGTTCAAATTTTTATACGTTTTCTAAAAATATGTTTAACACTAATTACATTTGACACTATTGATTACGACATTAAAATTCCTTTCTTTTAAATAGATTATTAGTAAGTGTATTAGTTACCGCGATTATTACACATATAACCTAATACAACGGTATCCTCTTTTCCTCTTATATTAAGGCATTTTACGGAACAAATTAAATAGACAAAACATTAATAAACTAAAGATAATTTTGTACTTAAATAAATAAATTAAAGATAATTTATATTATACATATAAAATATATTTTTTTTATCGAGAAGGATTCAAACTCACAACCGTCATCTTCAATATAAACAGATTCCAACAACGTGACGAGTCCTTTTTATATTTTTGTATGAATACTTGGATTTACATTAAATATATATTTTTTTAGAAAATTAAATATTAAAATCAAATTAACCATTAACAAATCACATGACACAATTATAAATCGAATTTAGAAAACACTTAGTGTAAAATATATACAATGATAATTATTATTAAATTTACAAAATATTTCCTACCAATAACAACTTAAATATCCCTTTAAAATCATTTACTTACTTATAAAAGAACAACTTGGGAGGAATCTAGGCTACTCAGTCAAGGACGCCAGTCAAGTGGCCGTGTAAGTTCAAGGTACGACCGGTACAAAAGGCGAGCGGATACTGTCGTTTGGCGAACTTTAAAAAATATTAAGTAAATTTTGTATTGCAAAACAGTAATTATCCTTCAGATGAGGAAACTTTCTGTTTCACGCAATAATGTAATAATCAATGATTGTTATACATTTGTTTAATGATTGACATAAGTTTTACGTATAATATGATTTGGGATCTGTGGGTCATATCGTGAGAACGTAAAGAATATTTCAATGGTTATATTACCACATTTTTTTTAAAAAAACGGATTAGTTGATGAGTTTTAAAAACATTTTTATTTTAAAAGTCTAGTCAATATAGTCAATAGCCTATTGAGGCTTTCTGACAAGGAGGCAAAACGCGGCGTTGATTTCCACCATTCAACACGCAAATCTTGATATCAGCTTCTCTTTACCACTATGCAAAATTTGAAATGGTGTACTTTTAAATTTTTAAAAAAAGTTTTTAAAATCAGCTAAGTACCAGAAATATATATATTTATGAACATTGAAAAATCTCTAGAACAATCTATTTAGATTCTAAATTGTCCATGTTTACTAAACTGGGAAGTAAGATGAAAATATTAACATAACATATACCTGCAAAATCCTACGTAATACAAAAATAAATATGTCAAACATGTTTATAACATGTGTCAAACAAATTAGCAGCTTCGTTACTTTTTTTGGCGTGAAATATCTAATACTTGCCATTCGCCATATAGCCATTGTGGCACAATGTGGCTATCAAAACGATGGTTGTGAGTTAGATCCCCATTCAGCGGAATGATTGTATTAAAATTCATTAAAATTCATTAAATAGACACGCAATGTCTTAAACTTGAGCGAAAAGTGGAGACTAGAGAGTTTTCACAGTATCTGGTTTGATTATCTGTGGTCCTTTGTGCACGAGATGCATTAAGAAACCCATTACTGCCTTGATTTAGGGCCGAGTTGTAAATATTTTTATTTTATTAAAAATAATATTTCGTATTCTATAATATAACGAGCGAAAAGTACGTAAATGAAAATATCTTAATTTCCCCTTACAACGTACTTCGCTTAAAGAAAATAAAAAATTAAAATTCAAATAAACTGAAATTTAAATTTATTTGCAATTCCTTTACTACTACTGTAAGTTAGTAACTAACCTTGAAGTGAACGTATAAATAATATGTACTGATACAATGTCTTACTTAGTTTATTCACTATGAATGAATTAATCTAACAATGTAATGTGCTTACATAACAATGGTAGTATATATATAATTTTTTATCTACACATCAACTCGTACTCAGTACATTTAGTTCTCTAGTTTCAAACCGATTTCAAGACCTTATGTGTTAAGAGGCGAAACTCAACGCCGCCTCTTAACAGAGTGGAGAAATAAAAATAACATAGCATTGAAATTTCGTTTTGGAGTTCCACACTCAACACTGAAATTGAAAATTATTTAATTTTCCAGGCTGGAAATTACATCCACAACTATAACGTCAATAAAATAATACGATATATTATGGCAACGTATTTTTTTTTAATTTCCTTTAATTTCAGTACAAATAATGGTATCATAAAATTTAATGTTAGTTCATCATCGTTTTTACCGTCAATGTCAATAATATAAAGAAACATATTACAACAAATGAATACTAAGCGCCTTCATTTATCACTAGAATTGCTGTAAATTAAAAAAAAACTTATTAAGGCCATCGTGGTGCAGTGGGACAACGTTTGATTGTAAACTTGATTGTAAACGTGATTGTGGATTTGACTCCACATAGACAGTGACAGTTTTCAAGAGGCGCGGGTTTGAATCCCGCTGTGTTCAAATTTTTATACGTTTTATAATAATGTTTTTCAACTTCCTAAGTGTGTAAATAAGATTTTAAAAATATTAAAAACAATATATTTCCCTATAATGTAGAGCACGAGCCACCAAACACTTTGCGTGGAATAAATTTCCTAGCGTGCTGTTTATTAGTTCAATAAAGCACGCCATCGACTTTTTATTTATTTCTTTTTTATTATTTCTGAAGATTGTATTAACATATTATTATTTTGATATCTTCGTGCCGCAGTGTTGTTTTGATAGACATTATTAGTTCTATTTATCAGAATTCGAAGATCGATCTGAAGATCGATCGATGGAAAACACTGGTGGACTGTCTTAACACTAGGTTCTGTATGTTTGTCCGTTTTATATGCAGTCCAGTCCAGTCCAAGAAACAAAGTCCAGTTACTGCTAAGTAATTATGCTGTCATCGGATCCGGACATTAATGCAGCCAGACGCTGTTACTGTAAGACGATGGCCAAAAATGAAATAAAAAATGGATATTTTTTATTATTGACTAGCGACCCGCTCGCAGCTTCACCTTGCGTAAACTACACGACTAAACTTTTTCGTCTTTTCGCCCGCCCGTCACTTAAATCACAAATTTTGCTTAAATTTGTAATTTAAATAGTTCTAACTTTTTTGTTTATGAATCGATTGAAATGAAATAAACATTAAATGTTAAGACGCTTACCGCAATACAATAATAAAATTACATTTAAAACGGTGCGTGCAAAAACAAACAAACAGAAAAGAAAATATAAAATCATATACCATATAAAACGATATACCATATTGTTTTAGGTGCTATTATATTTATAAATGTCCCTTATATATTTTTTTCACATATCTTCCATGTACAGACAGCAATCAGTAACATTTATATTATATGTATAGATTGAACAAAACCACTTCAATATCAACAATAATTTGATTAGTCGTGATAAATGTTGAGAATTTCACTTATTCTAAACAACTAATGGGTTTCTTAAATTGTAACAGCATGTTCATATTAATTCTCATGGCAATAATTATAAAAATGTATGGTAAAAAAGGAGTGAAAAAACACTTGTTTCATACGAAACAAGGTATAAATTTCTATACACTTCGCTTCAAATGGACTTATGGGGAAATGTATTAACAATGATGTAAACGCCTATTGTTTAATACGTGTTATTACCGTTATTAAAGCAGTATGTCACAATATAGGCAGTTCATATATTTTAATTTTTTTCATCAAGTTACATTAACTTTGCGTTAAACTTGTTATCAAATTTTTAATTAATTAACCTGTTTCTTTAACAAGTATTAAGTTATAATTGTAACTATATAATACTAGCGACCCGCTGGCGGCTTCTCCTATGTAAACGACATAACAAAATTTTTGCTTTATTTACCACAATACGGTTGTCAAAATTGCATTTAAATCGGTGGAGCCGTTTCTGAGATTAGCTTGCACAGACAAACAGACAAATAGAAAAGAAAATTACAAATTATTATTTTGGGTTCTATTTCATTGGTAATATTGAGGTCATCGTGGCGCAGTGTGTCACCATCTGACTTACGATGGTCGTGGGTCCAATTAGTGGGTTCTCGAAAGAATGATTATTTTAGAAATTAAATTGCTTTAAATTCTACTCTCTGTTGACAAGATAGAGCGCGGTAATTTCACGGATTCGGTCGGAAAATAGAGAACGAGAACTGAAAAATATAAAATAAATTTTATTTTATTGTAATATTATTATTTCAAAAACTTCGCTTACATGAATCAGTTTAGTTTATGTAAGCGAAGCGAATTTACGAAACGCGTCGCTACCTTCATAAAATTTGTACAAATACTTGTTAATTTAAACTTAATTTGGTGAACATTCCAGTAGTCAAAAACATTAACCATACGGTCTTATTATAAGTACGAAACGATCATGACCTATACTCGATTACACAACGTTTTCTCTTACCCATATTTTAATACGTGACAAAATAACTTTGGATTCTTTTTTATGAAATTATGCGGACGAAATGCTATAATTTTGCTTTTTAAATTTATAGAAGCTATCGTGGTGCAGTGGTAAGTTGTAAAAGTATAATTGCGATTGCTTGTGGGTTCGATTCGACATCTGATGATTTTCGCAATAACTACACATTTTGGAATGAAACTATTTTTAACCGGATTAATCGCGTATATTTTTGGTTTTAGAAAATATAGATCTACCTGTGACCACGGAATACCGTAGTGTTCGAAACGTCGGGTTTCTAAAATGTATTTTCGAATACTACAAATATACGCGGTTACGCTAATCCGCTTAAAAATAGTTTAATTACTTTTATTTTCCCGGACTGGCCATTAGGACAAAGCGCGGCGTTGAGGTCCGGCACTCGACATGCAAGGTCTTGTATTCAGGGCGGCAAGTGGAAAATAGAGTGTCTTGTAACTCTATTTTCTCCGACCATTGGCAAAAAAATATGTATATGAAGTAGAAGTGCAGAAGCCAATTTTCTTTATAATAATATGTTATGAATACGTTACATTAATAAAATAAATATTACCAACTATGTGTTTACATACACTTTTACATGAAGTAACGCGTATTTTTTAACGAGTTATTTAGGTAACCATCACGCTGGTTATGGGCTCAACCTGTATTCGGAAATTAATTAATAATATTGAATAAACGATGATGATGATATAATTATTATTCCACTAGCAAAATATGCTGTGCCATTTTAAATAAAAGAATTACCATCACCCTTTTCAACACAAAGCAGACTAATCAAAGAGAACCTAGTATCAAAACACTCCGTTCTTCACTTTCCACCCAAAATCGAGACATTGAGTGTTGAGTGGTGGATTGTTTAATGTAGCAGAACAGAGAAATAAAAATATTTTGAGAATATTCATTCTGCCAGGTAAGAATTGAACCCACAACCCTAATGTTTAGTCCCGCTGCGTCTCGTTATACCTTAAACATAGAATATTCTAGAAAGTTACATATGATTTTTTACAAAATTAAGCAATCATTGCACAATAGCTTTATCAAAATAGTTTCAGGAATGCTTCCGTTTTACTGCAGATCTAAATAAATATTTGATTACGTCATCGACAGTGTCACTGTTTACATAACGATCTTAAATTATTAAGTAAACGTTTGTTGTGGTTATATGGTAAAATTATCTTTTGCGAGAATTTGAAATATAAATTAATAAATGGTAAACTTAGTTTAAATTTATATTTTAAATAGTTTTAATTTTTTTATTAATAAACCGATTGAAAGGAAATAAACACTAAATGTTATAGGAAGCTTACTCTAATTGTATTCACGTCGGTAAAGCCGTGAGATTAACGTGCACAAACAAACATATAAACTTTCAAGAAAAAAAAAACAATGTTTTATATATACATATACTCGTATATATATCATGACTGTGTGTACAAATTAAGCTAAAACTGATGAGCAGAGTGCCCCAGCATTACTTACAACAAATATCACTAACAGTCCTGTTAACGCGTAAAATACACGTTGACTTAGTATGTCAAACGTTAAGCAAAGAAGCGTAGATAGTAACAGAATATTTATTTTATTAATATAATATATTTCTAATGCATTATCATAAAAAAATATATACTTTACTCCGTCAGCATAATTTTCGTACAAAAGGGGTCCAGTCTTTCCTTGAATAATTCATATAAACAGAATAATCTATCTATCTCACATCTAGTTTTGCCCTCGATACTATAATGTTGTTATATCATCAGTTTCTATATTACATACGTGTCAAAGACATACATACAATTAATTTCGCCTAAATAGTGACTAATAGGTTGCATAGCAAGTAAGTGACCTCTACACAGGCTTAATATATTCATCCAAGTAATGACCTTGACCATATAGGTCAGTTGCTAGGTTTATACTGCCTCCAGCTTAGAAAACGTATAAAAATTTAAACGCAGCGGGATTCGAATACGCGCCTCTTGGAAATCGTCCAAGCGTTCTGCCCGCTAAGCCATGCGTTCTACATCCAGCTGCGTGGAAACTCTTATAAGCTTATTGCAACTTATTTTTGTTGTTTGTATCTATGTAGAGAGATTTTTACACATTTCTGCTACCTAAAGATTATTCTACGAACAATGGTTTGGCAAGAGATCGAATCCCGCTGCGTTGAAATTTTTATACGTTTTCTAAAAATATGTATTTCAATTTCCTAAGTGTGTGATTAGCACTTTAAAAATGTTCAAAATATTTTTTATTTACGTTGTGGTGGATCTCAACCCTGCGCTATATCTTACCAGAGCGCGGAAATGATTTTTTTTAACTAAAACCAATCCCCTGAATGGGAATCGAACGCACAACCACTCGTTTTCATTCAGCTACAGCCAGTAGGGCACTGCGCGACGATTATCTCGATACATATTGAATTGAAGTGGTGACACTTCTTCACGAAGTCAATTACGCGATCACGCCGCTTTTAAAAGTAATTACAGCTATTAAAGTGAATTTGAAAGATATATTGTTATTTTATAGCAACTTGTACACGGCTCGTGGTATTAAAAAGGTCATATTGAGTAAGTGGTTAGTATTAAGATTGGATGTATTAATATGTGTGTAATATTTTTTTTGAGCTTCTTGGTTAAAAAGAATTTAAAAGAACCTAATAAACTAAATTTTAGTGATTTGTTAACATTTTCAATAGGTATATATACTTTATTTTATGGAAAATCATAAAAAACAATTAAATCAATGCCATCGTGGCGCAGTGCGACAGCGTCGTATTATATACGCGATCGTTGTGGATTTTATCTCCACTCGGTAAATTGAGTATATTTAAATTACTTTAATTTCTCAGCTTTGGTGACAAGACAAAGCGCAGTTAAGTTTTGCCACTTTACATGCAAAATCAACGCAACATATCGATTTCGGGCTATGCAGAGCGGTAAAAGGAGTAAAGTTGAAAAAAAAAAACAATCTATACTTCTAGTAACTTATAGGTAAGTACAAAATCCCACCACTCAACTCGCAACGTTTCAGATTCGGGCGAATGGAGAACGGAGTGACTTCACATCAGGCAGAGGCCTGAAGGTAATTTTAAAACCAAATTCAATATCAAAATGTAATACGTAGCATATATCTCTTATATGTAATGGCGAACAACGATTTATTAAATTGCTTCTATAAAATAATAAATAAAATATACTAAAATTCTCTTACAAAAGTATTTGCTCGTCATACTAGTTACATTTTTCCTGATAACGGTATTCATCACATTGTATTACCATCAAACCCGGACACGAGAGCATATTTTCAAGCAAATTGGACTGGAAGAAGTGAGTCAAGAGAGAAATACAAGAATTTCGTTTATTGATTGGTTTCTCGTTTTGTCCCTTATTGCAGGGTAGTCAGAGACAACCTAACCGGAAAATGGAGTGTCTTGAACACTCTATTTTCCGCCCGAATACGAGATGAGTGGCGGACCTCAACGCCGTGCTTTGTATTGTTTACATATAGGAGAAAAAAAAAAAAATTAAGCTAAGATCATTCCCCAAAATGGGATTTGAGCCCACAACTAATAGCGATTACAGTCATCACTGTCCCACAGCGTCACGACGGCCTCAGCAGATATAGGTAAAATTGAATTGATATTGGTAATAATAAAGGCGTGTTAGAAATGAAATAAATAAAGACAAACCTCTGTCATTTTCTGTAAGTAACCCTACTTGAAGTATAAGTGAAAAAATATCACGTATTATAAAATTTGATTACCTTACATTGACAGATAGATACAGGTGAACCTAATAACGGCTCGCTAAAAATATTTTCATTCCTCTGGTTTGAACAAGATAAGCTTAAATCTTTTAGAAAAGAATTTGTCAGCTTTTATTAAAATTTGATTTTTTGATTCTTTCGTTATTAATACTTACTTACGGCTAAGAATTATTTAGTCCTGAACATACTATGTATTTGAAATATAATAAAATAAAACAAACGTGGCGCACCTAATACCGACAACGTCTGATTGTAAACGTTATGGTTGTGGGTTCGATTTCCACTAGGAAAACGAACCTAAATGGGAAATGATTGTATTTTTTTTAACACACACACAATATCTCCTATTTGAGCTGAAAGTGGAAAACAAAGCGTTTTGGTTCGTTGGTTGGCGAGGACTGCAAGGAAAATACAAACTGGTCTAACTTTTCTAGCTTAAATAGGCTTGATGAATTCTGGCTGGTACCCCATGTCCCGGAGAGCGTCAGGAATTTTTTCTGGCGTTGTTGTAACTGGTAGTCCTCTTATGGCTACTTTGCAGCTTCTCTCTAAAGGCAGCGAATAAGAGAACCAGGATTTTGTACATCATTGCAATACCCAATCAATGCAATAATAATAAAATAATAACTACAATTTCTTATACAACATGCCGTATAAAATATTTTCGGAGACTTTCGGTCAAGGAAAGGTGAAGTAAGCTGTAGTTAATATGTTTAATAATCCACTCGAAGCGTGCTTCAACATGCAATTATATATTTTTATGATTGTTTTGGGTACCCCTAATAAATATAGAAACCTCGAATCATAACTCGAATTGTATTGATTATTGATACATCACGATTTATAATAATTTATGGGTTAAAGCAAGGACGATGTCGCAAGATTAGGGCCGTATGGGAGTAATTCAAGTATTGTATAGAATAAGTAATATGTAAACGCTAAAGTGTAAGCGCAACTGCTTGTGGGTTCGACACGCAATATCTCCAATTCTAGCGAAAAGTGGAGAACGGAGTGACATTAAGTTCTTTCTGACTGGGGTAGTACCTATGTGGAAAAAAGCGTGAAGCTATAGTTGGCATGTAGAGATATAAGTGTTGATTTAAAATAATATTTTACATTTTCTATAAAGTAAAACACACACTAAGAAGGTGTAGGTACAGAGATATGGGTAAATTATATATCCAGTTTCTTGATGTGTCTCTAGTGTACCGATGCAAAAATAGAGTCTCGGCATAACGAAAACGATTAAAATACCTTTATAAATTTTGTCCGAATTCGAGACATTGTGAGTTGAGTGGAGGGTTTCAACGCCGCAGTTTGTCTTACCATAGGACAGAAATGCTAATAACAAAAAAAAACATTCCCACGAGTGGGAATCGATCCCAATTCTTTATGCCAAAAGGGGGATATTGAATAATATTTTTGGCTCATTATTAGTTTTTTTTTAAATAGTCGCGCTCGGCATTATATATAATTATAACATTTACAAACTGCTTAATTAGATATTACTTAAATATGTAAAATATTTGGATATATTTCGCGCATGTTACACTTATTTTAAATTATCATATATTTATATAACATTATAGTGCCCACATTGCTTCACGTATATATAGCGAGTGAGATATATCCCATAGCGAGATAGGCAGAGACATTCATATGTAAAAAACGTATATAATAGAATGCTAAATCGCGTAACTCAACGCCGCGCTATCGTAGTTAGAAAAAGAAAATTAATATAATCAGTGTAATATACCTTCATATCTATACACTATAATGAAATAGTTATATTGTTAAATAATTAAATAAATATACATAAATAGTATAATTAAATATTCTGTTCTATACATTGAATATATTAACGAACTAGATGTGTGTGTAAATGGAATTTTCAAATAAAAGTAACCTTAGCTGCCAGTAAAAGTCGCGTCAGAATAGGTCCATTCGTTCCAGAGATTATTGGGAACAAACAGACAGACAGGCTGATAAAAATAGTTTTTTTAAATTTTTGTATATGTACCGTGTATACATATGCATTAAGTAAAAACCGATTATACTAATATGACAAATATACACTCCAATATTAATTATTTGCTAAGAAAAATAATTTAGGTGGATGAAAAAACAGCATGTTTTAACATGTTTGTCTGTTTGTACACGCACATCTTTGAAACTATATAAAATCAATAATCTCGAAGGGTCGCGATTTATTATAAAGCGAAGACGACTGAGTGGATGCGTCATCTAACAAATGTGTGAAGTAATGTTTTAATTTCAATACAAACCGTAAATATATATGTATGTAGATAAATAAATTACACAATAACAAATGTGAATAAGTACTTGTTTTTATAATACAGAAGTTTTATTTTTATTTTTTTTACTTTATAATACATTGTCGAAGCCGAGGCCGTCATGGTGCTATGGATGCCGGCGTATGTACACCCGATTGGTTGTGGTTCGGTTCCCACGGGGAAAATGATAATTAAATAATTTTTATTTCTCCGATCTAGTGACAAGACAAAGCGCGGCGTTCAGTGAAGAACTCAACAACACTAATGTTGAGAGCAGAGTGTCTTTACTAAACGTTTTTCTGACAAAAAATACATTATATTCTACTATATTGGAAAATCTAACGAGCGAACTTAAAGAATATTTAAATTTTTATAACAGGTTGCATGCAATTGGTAATATTTTAATTTATTTTTATGGTACCATGCTATTACATATTTTCATAAAAAACCCCATGTTTTGGATAATTTACGGCAGTTTGAAA
This sequence comes from Podotricha telesiphe, assembly GCA_038994665.1. Lineage (NCBI taxonomy): Eukaryota > Metazoa > Arthropoda > Insecta > Lepidoptera > Nymphalidae > Podotricha > Podotricha telesiphe. Next base: position 1,721,745 of record JAOYRR010000434.1, on the reverse strand, counting down.
ATACTGTCAGTATAAAAAAAGCATATAATTTTAGATGGGGTTGAATAAAACCTACTGTCCGCTTTCCGCCCGACTTCAAAATATTGCGTGTTGAGTAGCGGAACATGGCGCTTTGACTTACCGTTTGGTAAGGAAATAATTCAAATATACTCTTTCCTCTAAATAGGATTCGAACCCACAACCCATCGTGTTTACAGTCAGACGCTGTCCCTCTGCGCTGCGATGATCTTTGATTCTTTGATTCTTATGAATTTGGATGGAAATATACTATTTTCTATTTAATGAAAATATTCAATTATTACTAACTACAGAACAAAATTCAATATTTATTTACTAACTTAAGAATAACAGTTTCCCACACTAAACTACTTATACCAGTTTGTATGATATACTTATATGATTATACTATAATCATTAAGCACAATCATTAGCTAACTTAACTATAATATGTTAATGACACAACAATTTTGTCATTTCTTTTCACGTAATGTATGCAATAAGAGTAAATTTAATATAATAAATAAAACTTTTATTTCTATCACATAAAAAAATATTAATGTATAGATAAGTTAATATGTATAAATATATGACTATAGACAATGAATGTGGGTTCGATTCCCACTAGAAGCAATGATTATATTTAAATTATTTTAATTTCTCTGGAGATTTTTGACGCGGGAAAAAGTGCTAATAATAATAATATATAACAATATAAATTGTTTTTTTCCTGTTATTTGAAAATCAACTAATTTAAACATATATTTTTTGTTTCCTATCCTTATTACTTGTGCATGTTAACTTGACAGTAATTGACAAAAGATATAAAATATATATTTGTACACATATATAATAAAATAGCTTCACGCAAAAAAACATCTGCCCGCGTTACCTGACTACTCTAGTTAGAGAGAACCTAGTGCCAACACATTCCGTGCCGAAAATCGAACCCACTACCTATACAGTCTTTCACTGTCTCACTGCGATAACCTGTATATAACTTAAAAATATGTTTTTACTAATAATATAAACATATTACATAAACATAACATATAAAAACTATTTCGTTTAAAATTCCTTTACCATTTTTAATTAACTTATATTAATACTGGACAAAGAAAATTTTAAAGTGACATATTTCTCAACTCTTCACTTTGTATAATAAATTCCCAGAATCATCTAAAATCTGAATGTTAAATATCAGCCCTCATAGAGAAACTTTACCAGTGACGGTGTCAAGTGATTTCTAAGAGTGTTTGCTTAATAAATACATCTAATTGACACTATTGTGACGCAGTGCTAAAGTATTTGAATGAAAACGATGGTTGTAGTTTCGATTATTGATTTGAGAACTTTATTACAGCTTCACATTTTCCTGCATAGAAGATAGAATCTCGTATTCAGATCTTTGGTTTTGTGATTTTTACACATTTTTAAATGAAACTGTTTTTAACTCTGGATTAATGAGCAAGATAAAGTCAGCTTATTCTGCAATAATGCAGGCTAATAATCCTGCAATACGCGAGGCAACTAAGAAATCGTTGGTGGTAGTTTGATATAATAATTGTATCAACAGACAGACGAATGCCACCTCAATCTACCCGTGACCACTGACTACTGTAAGGTGTTCGAAACGCTTAAAAATAGTTTCGTTTCAAAATCTAATATCAAGACATGGCATGAGTGACGGAACTGTACTTTGTCTTACAAGGGCGGAGAAATTTAAACACTTTAAATATAATAATTGCCCTGAATGAAGGTCAAATTGAGAACCATAGCTTATACACACTGACTCCTCCACTGCGCCAAGTCTCGAATTCAGGTGGACAGTGAACAACGGGTTGTCATGATGTCGCGAGTCCTCACAGTAATTTCGGTCTAAGCTCATAAAAAAGCATATATTTATTTAACTGAAAATTACTAAACGTATTTGAATTATTAACTTCAATCGTTTCGCGGTGTAAAGCTCCGCCACTCAATATGCAATGTCCCAGATTTTCCCAGATGTCCATGAATTTGGCAATTGGAGAATGGAGTGTTTTGGCACTAGGTCTGTTTAAGTATTGAAATGTTAATTAATTCTATACAAGATGAAACGTATTGATGCATTTAATTGAACGTATGTTATAATGACCATAATAATATGTAAACATAGTGTGTAAAGTGGCATAATGAATAAACAAGTGATGCCATTGTGGCGTATTTGGCATCTGACTCTGTAAGGTGGTTGTTGGTTCGGTTCCACTCGGGGGAATGATTGTGTATTGAAATTATTTTCATTGTTCAGCTCTGGTAAGACAAAGCGCAATGTCTCGATTTCGGGAGGTAGTGAAGAACAAAGTGTCTCGACACTAGGTTCTCTCTGACTATCCTGCTATGCGAGAAAAAGGGGAAGGTAATTTGTTTTTGCTTGTATAATATTTAGATATATGTACAAATGTGAAGATGAAGAATACACAAATTTACTGGTACAGTTACAGGTTTTACACTGTTACAGGTTTCGACATAAGTGGATTGAACGTGTGTCTTAGCGGTCAGAGCGCTGGGACGGTTTTCAAAGACACGGGTTCAAGTCCAATATTTTTTAATTTTTCTACAAATGCTTTATATATATTTTTTAAATATTTAAAATAATACATGTTAATTGTATAAGGAATCTATTATATAGCTTAACAACATGCAATAGCTGTGTACATAATATGACATTTTAGTATACAAGCGGAAGGAAAAAATACTTAAATTTTTTATTTCCTGTTATCTTTTATACAATTTTATTATTATCGTGACATAAATTTCTGTACTTAGAAAACGTTTAATAATGTAATATCAAATAATTATATAATTTACTAAATATAGGCATCTGATTTTGAATTCGGCTAGACTATATTCAAGTATCTAACTATCGAGTTTTATAAAATATAAAAAACAGCCATTGTGTCTGTCTGTAACGCGATTGGTTGTGGGTTCGATTCCCCACAACCAATTGCGTTATATTTTAATATTTTTATTTCTCCGCTCTGGTAAGACAAAACGCGGTGTTGATTTTCGCCACTTATCACGCAATTTTTCGAAATCACATTCTTTTAACTTAACTGACTACTATCGTGTTGATTATTAAAGTCAGTGCGAAGCTTTAAAAAATTGATATTTGGTCACTCTAAATACCAAACGCGGCCTAAAGTTATATATTACGCTTCCTTTAAGTCATTGCATTGAATTTGAAGCCCATATCTTTTCGTAAAACAATAAAATTCTTGGAAAATGTAAAAAGAACATATATTATAACATATATTCATCCTAAGACCCTCAAGTATCTCTACATAAAATTTCATTACAATCGGTTAAGCAGTTTGGCCGTAATGACGTCACAGACAGACAGACATACCGAGTTCATTTAGCATTTATTATATTAGTATGAATTCAATACAAGCTATCCAACTCATAAAAGAATCGTTAAGTAATATTAAATGCCATTATGCATAATTTATATTAGTGTTAATTGTGAACTAATCTGGGAAGCAATTACATTACAATAATATTAGCATACTATCTTTTTTATATATAAATAGAAGACTCGATTGAAATAGTTTATTTGATTGAAATAGTTTATTATAGTTTTTTAGATGTCCTAAGTCATATTGCGTTGTAAAATTATTTAAAATATTTTTTTCTACTTGTAATTTTAACTCCGTTCTCCATTTTCCGCCTGACATTGCGTGTTGAGTGGCGGAATTCAACGCCGCGGTTAGTCTTAGGTTTCAGATCGAAAAAAAAAAAAAAATCCAATGTAATCATTCATCATTTATATAATCATAATATATTATATATATATATATAATTTTGATTTACCTTTAAAAATAATATATTTAAATTATTTAACGTTATCGAGATGCGATGTAAACAATTTTAGCAATCACACTTTCGCAACGAAGTTTTACAAGGCAAGGAAGGTTAGGTTACAAAAGCGTTAGTTATGTTATATATCCGGTATCGATTCCTTTGAAATATCTTATGTACATTTGTATACGTTTACTTATATTTATATATATTTATTATAAAATAAATATATTAAAATTATTTTTATTTCTACGCTCTGGTGACACGACTAGGGGCGGTGTTGAGTTTCGCCACTAAACGCGTAATGTCTCAGATTCGGGTGGAGAGTGGAGAAAAGAGTGTCTTGACACTAGAAGCTGTGTTATAAAATCAATTTATAAAATCATAGTGTGTTCACAATTACTTCTAACACAATCTAAAAGTAAAACCATTATGGTGGAGTAGGGCAGCGTCTGAATTTCTGAAACAATAGTCTCTGGTTCGATCTCGAAGCTAATTTCATTTCCAGTAAAGCGCGGATTTGAGTTCCAACAACTCAATACGCAATACCTTGAAATTGTTGAGAAGTGACTTAACATATTTTGATTGCATATGCGGCATGCAAAATGATTTCCATTATTGGTAATATGCAAGTCATAAAATACATAAGTTTGTTCACCAATGATTTACCAGTATTATCATTTAATTAACATTGTATTCAAAACGCATGCACTTTGATCTGGATTGGTATATTATAAAAAACATGTTTTTACTCGTGCCTAAATTAAATTTTATAGGTGAACGGGTAAATGTTTTTGGAATAAAAACGGAAACGGAAGCGGAAACCCTCTCTAGCATATTTCATCTATAACTAAAAAAAAATGTTATATTTATCAAAAAATCTTATACTCGAGTATAAGTATTAAGTATTGTATTTATACAAATGTTAGTACATATATAAGTATAACTTAAAGAGCAAGGGTAGAAAGGAAAATAATAAAAGTGGGATGTAGTAGTAGGAAGTATATATACTTCAACTTTAGATTATATTTAAATAATTTTCACTTTCCCACTTTAGTTGAGAAACTTGAGAACAATGCGTGCACTTGACCTACTATATAAGTGAGATACGTAAAGCTTAACAAAGATAATATTAAAAAAAAACAAATCTATGATAAGATATGCATATAGAGTTATAAATAACATATTTAAATAATATCATTCAAGATACTTACGTAGTGGAAGTAATAAGTAGCTGTTAGTACCCGTTGTTAAAAGTATGCACAATTAAAATGACGCATTGTGGAAAATAAAGTCAGTTCGCATCCGCTCGAAGACACATCGACATATAATAGGAAACTAACGTAGTAAATAACGTGAGCGCTTGGCTTAGCGGTTAGGGGGCTTGAACGATTTTCAAGAGGCGCAGTTTCAAATCCTGCTGTGTTCTAATTTATGTTTCATACGTTATCTATTTATATGTTTTTTTAATAACGTAGATGCAAAAATAAATTTAGTAATTATATTTTAAGACTACTTATTAACAATAATAATCTTTATCAGTTTCATGCTCTTTTCTGCAAAGCCGAGTCACAACACCTAGTGTCACGACCATCCGTTTTCCACTATACATCCGAATCCTACACATTACGTGTTGTCTGGTGGAGCTAAACACCGCGCTTTGTCTTGCCAGTGCGGAGAAAATAACATAATTTCAATATTATCATTACCCCGATCGAACAGCCAGGCACAAGCAGCCAGAAATAAAATAGTTTTAAGGATAGACATAGATAATTTAGTATTTTGACACTCGTTTCTGCATTTTCCGCTCCGCTCATTTACAAAACACTTAGTGACACACTGAATGCTATACTTTGTCATATCAAAGTGGGAAAATTAAATATTTCCTCGGTTGGAAAACGAACCTATAGCTATATATTTCAAACAGTCAGGCAATTAACAAATGCGTCACTGAACGCGAACATTGAGATATTCTATTAATATTATTAATGTATGTAAAAAAATTGTGCTTTTAAGTGTTATTCGCACGCTTAGGGCTATTAAGATATGGAAATACAAAAATTAAAGAAACCTGGACTAAAGTCATCATTTTCGTGTTCTAACCTAATTACAATATAATAATATAATTTCATAAATACACGCCATCGTGGTGTAGTTGGGAAAGGTAAGTGTACTCACGATAGTTGTGAGTGCGAATCCCACTTAAGGAAATGATTACGACAAAAATATCGTGTCTCTAGTATGAGTCGCAACTCGACAGTACGTTCACAGTGGTTGTAAATTCGATTCTCATTGATAATAACATAAAATTAAGTGTTTTCAGAAAGAAAACGTTTATATGTGTATTATATGTAAAAGACAAATTACTTTTCATTCTCTGCTAAATCATCATACTAACATCGTCTTGATGCAATTTTAAATTCACTTAATATTCAAATATTAAAATTAGACCTAAACTTAGACCTCGAATACCTATAATATACGCGGTTAATAAGAAGATTATTTTTTTGTTTCATTTTTTTTCAACAAAACAAACAGCAACCGGTTTTAACCTTTGTTTTCTCGCTTCTTTCCTACTTACCCACAGAATATAATTGTCGAAGCGCCATAATTAAAGAACTGAACTGAACTGAAAACAATCATATTATTTTCTTGACCCAGTAGTTTGAAATGATATATCCTATACATGTTATATAGATTCACTTGGTACTATAATAGTATAAATTTACTCATCAAAATTGCACACGTGACTATTATTACAAAAATTAATATTTTTAATTGTCACAATAAAAAGCTGGAACTCGAAATTTAATAATTGTGAGCATAGAAAAAAATTTGAAACAGTTAAAATTTTGTTAATTCAACGTTATGGCGCAGTTATTGTCTAAAAATTTAAGAAGTATATGATAGTGGATTGAAATCCTATACGTAAAACAAAGTACTTTAGATACTTTATATAATAATGTTATTTATCAAAGACGCATTATTTAAACTAATTAAACATTGCTTATTGCTATGGTTTTGATTCTTTATACCAATACTTCGATACGCGTCATATATTTTTATGATCTGAGAAGCTATGACTTTTTATGCACTTACTAGTAAAACTTTTAAAAATTGAGTAATTGTGCAGAGTAATATATTAGTATATCTATAAAAATGCTTTTATTGTTGTTATAGAATATATGAATTGCTATCTAAATATATTTTGTACATCTCATAATACCGTCACTTCTTACGAGAACAATAAACAAGGGTAAATTTTATTACCTTTACAAAATATAACAACCATAATTTACTACTATAATATAAATAAAATAAAGTTTAAATATAAAATAGGCTGAATAATAAATATCTATGTATTATCATACTTAAAAAAATGATATAAATATATTTATATATTTTATAAGTATATATTTTTTAAATAATTGGTTCAGTGAGGCTATTCAATTGTTATAAGCTAATAAATGTTCATTCAGTCATTGTAACAGGATATATTTAATTAGTAATTATTTATTAAAATAAAAACTTACCGTTCATTCTCAACCAATTCCACCCTAAACCACCATACACTAATATAAAAATAAATACGACTAATGAAACACGCTATGTAACACAAATTATTTAACAAAATTAATTTATTATATGTAATAAATCATATATTGAGTTAAATTATTTAATTTATTCGTTGTCAGCCAGGAGGCTGGTGCGCGTCGAGTCAACTCACAGTGGACTGTGCGCATGCGCAGCTATACACTGAACGATAAAGATTTGACATCTCATAACATTCTCACGCACGTTAAGTATAATTATTTCATAATCATTATCTATATACGAATAACTATATGTTAATTATTTATATATTTATTTAAAAAAAATAAAATAAAACAATATACTTTTTACAAAGTAAATTTAAGATAAAAGCTTGAAAAATATTTTCGATTTGATGAATAAATAAACGATTCTTCTTTGTCAAACAAACAATAAATGTAATTTTTATTGTTATAGTTGATTTTAATAAATTAAAAAAGAAGCACATACTTACTATTGCTTTTTTATGTGATGAACAAAGAAGTATTTAATTATTAATTAGATGCTTTAATTGTATTTATTAAATATAAATTTATTTAAAAATTGATGTAAATAAAATTGTTCTGGTACTCACTGAGTTTATCAGCATCTGACTTTTTACGCGATGGTTGTGGATTCGATTTCCACTCGGGTGATTGATTTATATTATTAAATTATTTTCATTTCGCGCGGCGTTGAGTTACCCCGCTCGACGTGCAAGAAAAAAAAATTAGACAATCATTATATTATCAGAGGCTGTCACTCTTCGCCACTATGCATTGGGCTGAATGCATATTCATTTTGATTTTAATAAGTATATTTTGTTTTGTAATGTCACATACAAAAATAATATAAAGTAATATAAAAATAAATAAAGTTTAGACTTTTCCTTAGAAGCAGACTTAACTAATTTATAATAATTCCATACGAGGTAGCTTTTTTCATTGAAATTCTTACTGTTACACTTATATATTATGTTTTCTGTTTGTATTTGTTCTGTTTTAAAGAAACATTTAGTTTCACTCGTTGTGTATTGACTTCTTCAATATCGAAGTTTAAATTACGGCAATTAATTGTTAGTATATCCTTAAGAACTAGTACTCTCACGCGTATCGACTAGTACTCTCTAAGCAAGGGCGAACCCACATGTGCATGCCCAAAACCCAAACTTACTTGTGATATAATTTTTTTTAGTTTTTTGGCGCAAGTATTTCAATGGAAATAATGTCTATAATTATACTGCGGCTCACACTAGGCCAATTTTAAAGTGGCTGTGACCTTTTGTGTAACCTTTTTTAGAGCTGAATCCGCGCCTGACTGTAAGTAGCCATGAAAATACTTAATATAAAATATTTAAATTTGTCCAAAAGAATTACCTATATAATCCTTACATATAATAAAAATGTAACTGATCTCTGTCTGTACATGGTGGATATATGAAAAAAATATTATTTATCAATCTAATAGAACCCGAAACAACGATTTTTTATTTTCTTGTCGGTTTGTCTGTTTATTTCTGAACACTTATCTCAGAAACAGCATAGCCGGTTTAAATGCAATTTGTATTTGCAAATGTTAAAAGTAGATTTTGCAGACATTGCGTGTTGAGTCGCGCAACTTAACGCCGCGATTTGCCAATGTAAATTTCATAAAAAATCAAAAACATATTTACTTAATTCATATACATAATTCTAATTATATAAGTTTTTCCATACATACTATTAGTACATTCATTAAAATATTATGCAAAATACATAAAGTTCAATGACACATATCAATGATACGGCTTATTGTATTGTAATATATAAGGTTAATGTTATTTTCTTTAGAAATATGCAAGAATCGCTTGTTTTCTCATCGAACTGTATATCTAAATACTTCTCTATACATTAAAACCATTTCTTATAATAAGTTTGAATGTATTAAAAATCACGAAAGGAGCGGGATTCGAACCTGTGTCCAGTGAACTACGAAAACAGTAAATGTACACATCGGACGATGATCAAAAACATCAAAAGATTAATCTGATCCGTTTTTCCCTTATCTTTAATTTTACCTTTTTTTCAACTTCACACTAAAACTAGAGTCAAGACACTCAGCTCTCCACTTACTTGTTGAATTCGACATTGTGTGTCATGTGGCATACGCTGTGCTTCGACTAATAATATGTATATTTTTTAATGATGAAATGAAAATAATTTATATATTACCATGGGATGGGAACCTAGAATACACCGAATACACTATACAGACTATACAATATACAGACGCTACCCTACTGCGTCACGGTGGCCGCTGTATCATTTTCATCATATATTATTTATGTCAAAATTATATTTATTTACAATTGTAGGTACCAAACTTAGATTATAACTAATTTTATTTTCTCTTGACAAAGCGGGTGGTTAAGTTCTGCCAATCAAAACACCTTTTGGGTACAACAATTTTAAAGCAGCGGACTCGAAACTGCGTCTAGGACTTCTTGCAAGTCTTAGACATGCAGTATTCTAAAAAGTTTCTCATATCCCGAGTATGAGAAAAACGCTTAATAAATATAAAAAAATGTAAGATGTTAATTTCACCGTTCTAATAGCTTTATTTTCTAAAAAGAAAATTTTGCTAACTGTATAACTTGGTTAACTAGAGCGATTTAGCGTGAGACCAGGAAGACTTCATAATCGAGAGCCATCATTTCGGCACTAAATGTTAACTTGCTTAAAAAATAAACGCTTTTGAACTCGAATTTTCTTTTTTCCCGTATTTAAATTTTAAATATAAACACGCAGTAGTGTGTCTTGCCAAGTAAAAAAAATGTAATTGAGACTTGCGAGATATATATGAGCTCTAAATTTAATAAAAACACCTAAAACGGTTATTAATATATAAATGTCCGAAAATCTACATTTTTATCACGGACTGAATATATAGATTAAAATTATTACCCACTTCCAGGTGACCTAGAAAGTTAATATTTGGCATCCAGATAGGAAAATTTTGATCATATTATTATATGGTTATTTGTCATGGTATATCATCGGCATAGTTGCCTTTCGTAAATTCATATAAAACCTAGCCAAGTCAGACCGTAGGCTTTAATATATTATCCTAAATTATAAGGAGTAGAAAGAATACTTTTAGTAATTTTAAAATATTTTAGGTTGTTATAAATATTATTCCTGGACTGACCATTGAACTTGGTATCCATTTAGATCTCTCATCTTTTTTCGTTGAAGTCAACACCTAAGGCATATATCATAATATTGAACTTGGCTCTCATTTCACATACGTAACCGTAACGTTTACGTAAACAACATTGAACTCGTAACAAAAAAATTGCATTCGACTTATAACCAATTGCGTCAATTAAGAACATCGGAATTTTTCTTACAAAATTAATAGAACAACCTCTTGATTTACAATTAAATATACATTAAAGGTTATTAACATGTTAAAAAATAAATAAAGTGCTGTAAATATTGTACTAGCTTCATATGTTTCATCATTAGTTCTAATCATCAGCTCACCGGTCAAATTTATAGTAATCAATTATATTTACCTGAAAAAATAAACAAAATACCCTTAAACATGATGGTTGATTCGATCCTAACTCAACAAAATGATTTCTCTTGTAAGACAAACGAGGCTTTGAGTTCAGCCACTCGAATCTCGAAATTGGGCTTATTATAGAGAACAACTCTATCCTGCGCATACGCGTAAAATGCGTAAAGGCAAATGAAAACAGATAGCTTTGCAATGTGGCTAGAATATAGGCACTATACCTACCTACCTATACTATACCTATATACCTAGGTACCTAGAGAAGACGACGACGTCGTGGCGCAGTGTAATGTGCACGATTGGTTGTGTAGTTATAGTTATTTTTATTTTTCCGCTCTGGTAAACAAGATGAACCCCATCGTTCAGTCCTGCCAATTAACACGCATGTCTCGAATTCGGACGCTGGAGAACGGAGTATCTTGACTAATAGATTATTTTTCACTTCAGCTTTACGCATTTTTTCACATAGTAGGGACTATGTGGAAAAATGCGTAAAGCTGAAAGAGATGGTTATCATCAAGCATATCCTGGCAATAGCGAATGCAATTTAATAAAACATCTCTTATGTTATTATTATATTATTAACTAATGCGAACATTCAAGTTACAAAGTTTAATTAAGTTAAGTATAAGTTATAACTTGTTTTACGTTAGCTAAATAATAACTACACGTATCTTTGCCATAATATAGGTGTCCATCACTTTCGCCCATGTCGAAATAAAATTTACTTAGTGATAAAAGCCAGAATTTGCGTTTTATTTGTTAAGAGATCAAAGAAGAATTTATGTATTTCTAAGACCTTAATTAAGCGTACAGGAAATTCGGGAAATACCTTAGCGAAGATAAAAAAATACATACATGTAAATGTACATAAATAATCAAAATTAAGTTTAAAAGCAAAAAAATATGCCTACATTTATTTGCTGATCTTTCTGGCAATGATAAAAGGATAGGAATATAAGCATGGGGATTTGGGGATATAAAAGTTTTCAAATTCAATTCAAATTTAAAATATGTTTTATTCAAATAGACATTTGCAAGCACTTTTAAGTCAAATGAACATAAAGCTATCGCCGGCTCCGAAGGCAGTTCTGCTAAGAAGAGCCGGCGAGACACTTTAACAGTGGCTTTAAATTATTGCAGTGGAAAATCTAACATAGAGATGGATGGATGGATGGACGGAATGTCAATAAATAACATAGATGCGTATACGCAGACCCACAAAAGACTTATTTTCTTTTTGGAGGCGATAACTTGGTGTTACAAGATATATTTCTCGTTCCTATGGTATGTCTGTCACTGTTTTTAGTATAACACTGTATATGTTGTCGGACAAACAAAATATCATAATATATATACTGCGTAGCAATTGTGAGTATACATGTGTTTAAAAACATCTCGCAAAGAATCTCAAGCTCTAAGATTGTATTATATTGCCATCAGATTCGAACACGATTGCAAATTTTCAAATAAATCGTATGGCAAGCACTATTAACCTGTGTCATTTCTTGTTTAAATATATATGTAAATACAGACATACAGTCGCCAAAGTCATATTCTTAAGACGTAAAGTCTATGTAACTATGTTTTACATAATTCTATTTTTCTGCACTTTCCGCCCGAATGAGTACGTGGTGATAAGCGGAACTAAACGCCGTCCTTAGTCTTCATCAGTTCGGTGAAATATAAACAATCTAAATATTACAATCCCCCCAATCATCGAGTTGGGATCGAACCTACAACTATCGCGTGTGGAGTTACCTACAGCGCCACGATGGCTTTACACAACAAAAGCTTGTATTTTGTATTATAAATATTTTTTTTTCTAATTAATTCACAACTTCAATAGATTAATACTTCTATAACTCATAATATTGTACCCACATTATATAAACAATGTTATATGATTTATTATATAATTGTTAATAAATGAGTATTGATTGAGTTGTACTTATGATGGACAGACGAGATAAACTTCATTTATCATATTAATTGGGTTTGTTATATAAGAATAAAACATATGTTTAGAAGACGTATAAAAATTTGAATCTCGTATAATAGCATGCAAGCCAGTCAATACGCAAGTGCTTGAATTTCAGTGGAAAGCGAAGAACGGAGTGTCAGTATGCAGAAAAATACCCGCGTGACTTAGCGGTCAGAGCGCTTGGACGGTTCCAAGAGGTGCGGGTTCAAATCCCGCTGTGTTCAAATTTTTATACATTTTCTAAAAATTCGTCTCTTGATTATTTGTGGGGAAGACAGTGAGTAGTGTTCAGTCATTAGTCACTAAGTGGTGACTGCACTTATAACCTGACTTAGATACATTACGTGTTTAGTGGCGCAATGCAAAGAACAAATCTAAATAAAATTTTGAGGTACCCCCTTAAGCCTGTATTTGCGTCACAAGTCCCAGGCATTGCTTCGAGCTGGCCCCTCTGCAATGGAATGGGCACCACAGTGAATATATCCAAATGATTTTCGACTGTCGACGTATTTTGTTCTAATGGGCATGGGCATGCCATATACGCTGACGTACTCCAAGGCTGTGTGCTGTCCCCTATACTGTTTCTTCTGCATATCAATGACATGTTAGAGGATCCTAGTATTCATTGCTATGCAGCCGATAGCAAGGTGGACGCCGTATACACCGGCCGTGCAGGTCTTTTTCGGGAAAACGTCGACGAGTGCCGAAAAATTTGTTGAGGCATCCCCTGGGAGTGTCTCCTTATGGGGTGAAAGGAACCTAGTTCAATTTAACCCCCAGAACACACAACGTTAACCACTAGAAAAACCCCATTTGTCGTGTCACCAGTTTTCGGGAACATTCCTCTTAAAGCCACGGCCAGAATCAGCATATTGGGCCTTAACGTTTCGAGTGACTGCCAGTATCACGATCATCTGGAAAGCAAGGCCAAGTTGGCCTCGAAGAAGCGGGGTGTCATTGCCAGAGCAAGACAGTACTTCACGCCCAAACACCGATTGGCCCTGTATAGGGTCTAGGTTCGGCGTCACATGGAGTACTGTTCTCATCTCTGGGCTGGTGCCCCCCAGTATCAGTTTGATCCATTCGATCGCATACAACGTAGAGCCATTCGAATCGTTAAGGACCTAATAATCTGAGAAAGGCTTGACACTTTGGCCTTGCGTAGAGACGTGTCTTCTTCGTACGTTTTCTACATTTATCATGGAGAGTATTCTGGGGAACTGTTTGACTTGATTCCTGCTGCTGAATTTTCCAACCACACAGTATGTAAGTGACTGAAATATCATCCTCACCATCTGGATACGTGGCACTCTTCTACTGTGCGGTTTCGTAGGAACTTCCTTCCACGTGCCACTCAACTGCGGAATGGCCTACCAGCAGTGTCTCCAGGTTGATTCGACATAGGTACCTTTAAAAAAGCGCGTCCATTTCTACCGTAAAGGCCGGCACACATACCTGTAGCTCCTCTGGTGTTGCACGGGGTCGGGGACGGCGGTGATCACTTACCATCAGGTGAGCCGAACGCTCGGTTGCCTTTCTTATGGAATAAAAGAGATTAATAAGGTATTTACAAACGAGTAACAAACAGTTAGGCCGAACGAGTGCATTGACGTCTTGTTCAATATACGAACAGATTGTATGTTAATTTTATTGAAATGTACATTATTTAATAATTTTTCAGTATTAAGTCATTTTTACGTGTTTAAAATGGCTTTATAATCCGTTTACTTGATATAACAATAAATAAAAATAAATATAATAAAAAAATAAATAAATAAAAAAAACTGGTTTAGATTCCAAGATGTAATATACTATAATACTAGTAATACAAATACAATACACGATTACACATTTATTATAAAATTATCTTTAAATAAATTATACAGGTGTTTTCTTATAATATAATAAACAAACAAAACTTAATATACTATTTATAGGTAATTGATAAGTATACATTTTGTAATGGTATGTAAAAAAGTATAAACAAATCAGTAATGGAAGTAAAAAAATAGGATTTAATTTTAAAAAATATATTTTTTACAGCATTTTCTTTTTTTTTGCATTTTTTCACTCTGTTATCTAAGACAAAGCGCGGCGTTGAGTTTCACCTCTCAACAAGCGATGTCTCAAATTCAAGGCATTGAATCCACAACTAAAAGCTGCCACTTTGCCACTTCGCCACGAGGCACGATGTCCTCATCGTTAATTCGTCTCAACTTCAACGATATTACTACAAAATTATATAGGCATATTTGTATCAGCAAATCAATTCAAGGATAGTTTTGAAAGAGTTTCAACCTTTCTAGTAAACAATCAAGCTTATCCATAATCTTAATATATATACATACATATGTTTATATTTTAATATGTATTTTTGCATCGATTTTGCAATTGTGTCAAGTTAAACGTGTTTCCAAGGTCATCTTCGTAACTAAAGTTTGGGAACAAACGTAAAACTTTTGCCGATAATAGGGAAATGGTGTGACATTGGGTTTTTAACAGCCTGGTTGATCTGCACGATGTATAGTTTACATATTATATAAAATATATATTTTTCCCTTAGAAAATACTATACAAAATGCTGCTTTCTTTTATATTCTTTATATGTATGTTAAGAAAATGGCATAACTTTCAAAACTTTTTAGAATTTAGTTATGAATCTCTTCATATCCACTATACTTATAAAATTAACCTCACAATAATCTATACTATAATAAAACAGTAAATAAAGTACGTCTGGCCATTTAATATAGTTATGCAAAAATAGGGGGTGAAGAAAGTGATAAAAAATATGTATGATGAAATATGGATGATGTAGAACTCATGGCTTAGTGGTCAGAGCGCTTAAACGGTTTTTAAGAGGCGCGGGTTCAAAACCGGTGCGTTCTAATTTTTATACGTTTTCTAAATATGTCTTTTTGGAAATTTAACTTATCTTTACAGTTCACGCCTTTTCCCGCATAGCAGGGCGCCGGATTTCTAGACGTGTTGAGCGGGACTCTACTAACTAAATAAATATAATAATTACCCCTAACATGAATTCACACTCAAAATAATCTTTTAACTCAAATAGACTTTTTTAAGCACTTTTGAAGGCATTTCTGCTAAGAAAAGCCGACGAGAAACTAAACAGTTTTTTTTTGCTAGTAATGTCAAAACAACAACCAAAGCAAAACCTTCTAAATATTCAAATATTCAATCCAAGGCTTCCTAGGCATGTTACATTAATTACAATATAATTTTTTTATACACAACTTACAAAATAAGGTATAACAAATAAACAAATTCAACGGACCATATAAATTATTAAATGTTTCCTGAAATATTAATATTGCTACAATATATGTATATGTATGTATTTGAAATGTGTATTACTTAATTATCAAATGACGCCATCGTGGCGCCGTGGGACAGAGTCTGACTGTAAACCTGTAAACCGTTGGTTTTGGATTTTTTACAAAACTAGATTCTAGTTTTTTAGAAAACTACATTCGGGTAGAAATTCTACAATTAATGTAACTAAACGTTTTTTCGGTCTTAAATGGAATCTTTAAGGCTCAAGTTGTAGATTATACGAATAGCTCGCTTCTGCAAGACAAAGACAGAATTAATAGGGGCTCCATATCCAAAAAAAAATTGCCATAGGACATAATACTATGAAAGGTACTAAAGTAAACAAGGCGAGCCGTTCCCACGTCAGTTAATAATTTTTTTTTTTAACCTTGAATTCTGCTGTGTTTAGTCTATTCGCCAATCTATCAGAGGTACCCACTGTAATTTGGAGTCAATGGTGATACCGAGAAATACTGTAAAATCTACAGGATCCACGGCTTCAGCATTCCAAGGTACATCGGCTTTAACTATTTTCGTGTTTGGTGTTTTAAAAATTAACCATTTCTTTCTTTTCATTATTCCAATCGTGATATAAATATATTTAGAAAACGTATAAAAATTAGAACGCAGCAGGATTTGAACCCGTGCCTCTTGAAAAGTGATCAAGAGGCACGGATTCAAATCCCGCTGCATTTTAATTTTTATACGTTTTCTAAATATATGTTTTTCAATTTCTTAAGTGTGTGAATAACACTTTAAAAATAAAAAATGGTTAAAATCGTCATATACGTTTTGTGGTCTTCTCGTTTTAAATATCAATGAAGTATCGTCAGCAAACAAAACTATCTCTTGGTTATTTGCAAGTATTTTATATATATTAAACGATGTTATATTGCGCTACAATGGTAAGTAGTATCACAATATACGCGATTAATTATTATGCTAATGATTAATAATTCATAATGTTGACGTAACCGCCTGTTGAACGATTGGCTTAGCGGTAGGAGCGCTTGGACGGTTTCCAAGAAACGCTGGTTTGAATCCCTCTGCATACAAATTTGTATACGTTTTCTAAAAAAATGATTTTCAACTTCCTAAGTGTGTGAATGACACTTTAAAAGTGTTAAAATGGACTGACGTATTATTGGATTCCCCATACCTAATAGTAAAAAATACCGATAAAAACACATTTAAAATCTTATCTCGATAATTTTGTAATACAATATTGATAAATGTTATGTAATTATACAAGGTATTGCATTTAGTTGTGTAAAATCACGAATTAACTTACTTATGTCATAACTTTTCATACATTTAATCATAATTTCAGAATTTCTCTCTATTAAAATACATTTGTAGATATTATTGTCACTTAAATAGATTAGTTTAAAATAACTTAAGGGACGACAGTAAACCTTATTTTCTCGTGTACTTCCTGTCCTTTATACTATGAAAATGAAAATATTGTATTGTCTTCGGATTCGGACACTTGTGCATGATATTTACAAGCCAATCATACAAAAAGAAATTTGTCAAAATAGCGTTGCAACATTACTATAGATATAAGCGAAGTGTAACTAAATAATTTGTTAAAAACATGCGTTCAAACAAACTGAATTAAACGAAACCTTTCACTAGCGATATAAAAAGCAGCAGCGGTGCAGTAGCAACTTGGCTATCTCAAACTATACATTCACAAATGAAAAACGTTGAGTGTAAACTAAAAATGCGTATTACATAATTCATATTTCATACATCAGTAATTGCATTTCACAAAACTGTTATCAATGTATAGGAGTATAAAGGTTTAGTTAAAACAAAATATTTACAAGCCAAGTGATTGGACTCTTAATTCTCTTTCTGTATATTTTAAACTTATACATTGAACATAATTTAAGGCTATCGTAGTGCAGTGGAACAGTGTGCGATTGTAAGCGCAATTGGTAGTGGGTTCGGTACTTAATTATCCTAAAAATATTCCTGTCTATATCCTATGTCTCGAATTAAGGCAAAAATTAACGGAGTGTCTTGACACTAGGTTCTCTCTGTATATCCTGCATATGAACTGTATATGAACATTTTTGAATAAATTTGCCATTATCATCGAGCCCGTTGTGGCTCAGTGGAACAGCGTCTGATTGTAATTGCATTGATTGTGGGTTCGATGCCTACTCTGCAGAATGCATTTCTCCACTCTGTAAAACAAGACATGGCGCGGCGTTGAGATCCGCCACTCAACATGCGATGTCTCAAGTATCTTGTAACTAGGTTATCTCTGATTACACTGCTATGCGTAAAAAAGCTGAATATTCATTATCATAATGAATAAATCGTATCTATTTTTTACGTTTTACAAAATATTAAAGCTAAATTACATTTAAGTTTTGAAGATTATTTAAATAAATTTAGTGTCAAGAGTAAGTAAGTGACCACTACATTAACTGTTAATTTTGTTTTACTGCTGTTTTACACCTTTTGTTACGTTATATTAGTGAGAGGCCCTTATCCTTGAAGTATATCGAAATATCATAACACGTTTAAATATTTATTTATTTTATACATAGTACCGTAGTAATATTTATAATTGTAAGAAAACTGCCTATAACTCTAATATAATCATTTCCCAAAGTGGGATTCGCAGTCGCATGTACATACATACTGCACCACTGAGATATCAAGTATTGATAATTTTACCTTTAGTGAAAGCCTTTTTAAAATATATTTTAACGTGATAACCTTGATCTGAATACAGTAAAAACTTACGTTAAAGTTCACTTTAAGTTTAAAAAGTCTATGTAATGTGCTGCAATACGTCATCGTGGCGCAGTTGGGCAGGGACTGTAAGCGCGATTGGTTGCGGGTTCGATTCCCACTCGGAGGAATTTTTATTTCTCCAGTACGAGTATAGTACCTAAACCAAGCGCGGCGTTCATTTCCGCCTCTCAACAAGCAATGTCTCGATTTTGGGTGGAAAGTGGAGAACCGACCGTCATGAGACTGCGGGAAAAAGCGTGAAACTGAAAAATCCTCCAACAACTATGTTGTAGATTTTAATGCTTATTAAGATCTAAACACAGAATAGTAACTAAAATTGTCTCGACAGTAGCTGCGCGGGAAGGTGCGTGAAGCTGGATTTAAAAATCAGAATTAGTAGTCAAGTGATAATAACGGTTACTATAAAAACATTTGGTTGTCACAATCAAGACAACTCTTTAATTAAATTAAGGCAACTCTTTATTGTAGTTTTGCAATATAATTTTACAGCGCCATCTGTTGTCTATTACATTTACTACATAGGAACATTAGCTTACAAGTTTTTAAGTTATACTTTCATTACCTTCTATATTTATGAATTAAAACTCATTTATTTAAGAAATACGGACTTAATTTTATTGTCGTTATTGCACCTTTGTTTTGTTCATGTTTTTGTTATAGTTTTATTTTGTTAGTGCCATCTATTGAATTTTTTAAATATTACAATTTAATAATCAGTTTTACAATGTTCCAATAGACAACGCTGTATACAAAAGTAAAAAAATAAAATATAATTGTAAAATAGAAGCTAATAATCACGATAGTTATAATTCTTAATTGAAATAAAATAAAAAAGAGGTATACAAAGAAGAATAAAAAGAGGCAAGTTTATGGCTTAAATAGACAACTTAAAGGCATAGAAAATCTCAAATTAAAAATTATATACGAGGATAGGATGTGAAAATACACAAATAATAATATTTATATAATAGTAATGTCGTAATTACTCATACTAACTACAAAATAAATACGAAAAAATCTTTATCATGTAAGCCTCAGATAAACCTAACCTGCTTGTATCTAAGACAATTTGCAGCGCGTGAGTTCCGCCACACACGCAATGTCTCGAATTCCAACAGAAAGTGAAGAACGGAGTGTCTTGACATTAGGTTATCCATGACTACCCTGCTATGCTATATAAAATAATATCTACACAAACTTTTTATTACCATTGTCACTAGTGCCATCTATACAAATTTAGAAGAAATATATTATTCTTATTAAATTCAGCACAAAAATGTAAGCAACAGAGGTCGTTATTTGAGCCTGTTTAAATATATTAATATTTTTTCCGTTGTACTCCAATTGCACATGCTAACTATTGCTAAGACATTACGTGGTTGTGGGGTACATGGGTTATATAATCGATTGTTATTCATATTTTAGTGGCCCAGGTCTAGTTAAACAAAGAGAGGAGTTGAGTTTTGCGCTTAATACATAATGTATCTTAATATGAGTGGAAAGTTAAGTACCTTTGTGTTTTAATAGTAAGTCCGTATTTCGGGAGATGCTTAGAATTATTTCTAAAAAAGGATTTTTTTAAATAAACCTTTTTTGAGAAGTGTAATTCACACACTTAGGAAAATGAAAAACATATATTTAGAAAACGTAAAAAAATATGAACGCGTGGCTTAGCGGTCAAAGCGCTTGATCGGATTTCAAGAGGCACGGGCTCAAATTCCGCTGCAATCAAATTTTTATATGTTTTCTAAATAAAATAAGCCTTTTCTAACATATGTTGGAGAAGGTTTATTTTATATATCTAAAATAATATAATGAATTATAATCAAATTCTAAAGTCATAATCCTGCTTGGTTAAATATTCACAATAAATTAAAGATTTAACTAACATCCACAACGAGATTGTGACATGTTGAACAAACGTTCTTGAGTTAACGGATTCATAATTTTATTTTATTTACAGACGTATTTGAAATTATTCGAAAAACTGATTTTTTTTATATATTAGCTTCATGACTGTTTTGAAAGAACCTAGTATAAGTCCTACATTATATGCATAACTACCAAAAACAATAAAGCTATACGCTTTTTTCTTGCCTTTACGCGTTTTCCCGTATAGTAGTCGCATAAATTCAAAACCAGACATGTGTTAAGTGTCGGAACTCAACCACGCGCATTGTCTTACTAGAGATTATTTGAATACAAATAAAAATTATATAAATGTACTCATTTCTGTGGGATCGAACACTCAATTAATTGCTTGTCTGCAAACGCCGTCTCATTGGGCCACATTACCTATAAAAATATAGCGTCTTAACAAAGAGCAAAGCAAAACATACAAAACAAACTTTTGCTCCCACAAAACGTACAGGCGTAAGTAGATCGACGTTCTTCACACAAAACATATTATTAGATCTTCTATGCCCTTTTTCATTGTTTACGATTCCATTTAGTTCCCGTCGAGTGTGATAATGTAAATTCCTTAATCCTCCGCTTGGAATATAGGACTTTATCCTATTACAGGGAGAAATTTAGACGTGATTATGTAACGCTTCGTATGATGTAAACGGGACGTAAATAAGCAGCTTATAATAAGGAAAAAGCTACGTACGTAAATATTTTATTTTTGTATGTTTTTTTAAGCTTATAGCTTTTTTGTCGTATCAAAGTAGAGAGAAAAACTAGTGTCACTTCGTTCAATCGAGACATTGCGTGTCGAGTGACGAAACTTAACGACGCAATATGTTTTTCCAGAACAAGGAAATCAAACGTTTTACAGTCAGATTTTTTTTATACCTAAGACAAGGCAAACGAGCGTTCGGGTCACCTGATGGTAAGTGATCACCGCCGCCCACGAACCTGTGTAACGCCAGAGGAGCTACAGGGATGTTGTCGGCCTTTAAGTTGGAAATAGACGCGCTTCTTGAAGGTACCCATGTCAAATCAACCTGGAAATACTGCCGCTGGTAGGCCATTCCACAGTTGAGTGGCACGTGGAAGGAAGTTCCTATGAAACCGCATAGTAGTAGAGTGCCACGTATCCAGATCGTGAGAATGATATTTTAGGCGGTTACGTACTGTGCAGTTGGAAAATTCAGCGGCAAGAATCAAGTCAAACAGTTCCCCAGAACACTCCTATTTAAAATTATATCAGATTATTCGTTAATTTAGAATCATTTCGATTACGGATATAAGAATTTTGAAGAAATATGTTTCAACCACTAATTTATTTTTTTGTTTAATATTACTTTTATCCCAGGTGCCTTTTACTTTTTAAAGAATCTGTCATTGACGGCTCTCATTTAAGCTCCGCCTGTATCCGAAATTATCCGAAACTTTTATTTCGTATTTGGCTACGGATTTGTTTTATTTCGGATAACCTGCTGGTTATTGATAGTGAGAACCTCGTGTCTGTTCACGTTCGTGACTCCGTTCTCTCCGTTCCAAGATACTCCGTTCTCCACTTTCCGCCAGAATCCGAGAAATTGCGTGATGAGTGGTGAAACTCAGCGCCGCGCTTGGTCTTGTCATCAGAGCGGAGAAATGAAAATAATTTAAATATAATCATTGCTCCGAGTTCTAATCGAATCCATATATTATTGCGTATATTAGTTACACTGCGCCACGAGGGCCTCTCACTCAGCTTTTAAATATTAAAATTATACGAACCCAATATCAACATTAAAACTAAGAAAATTTGAAAGCTTTTACAAATTTCCATCATCAATACATCTTTGAAACGATAAATTTTCACTTGTCACTAGATTCCTTGAAGAAAATCGCTCTGAATAATAGATGTTACAAATGAACTGGCGACGTATCGAGTACTAAATGAGGGGAACGGTGAAAGGCCGCAGCCAGGTTATTAATCTGTTGGTCTGTTTGTAAGTGAATGTGAATGATATCGTTTGATATACCGATAGCTAAGTTGTATTTATCAATGTTTCTATTGCAATTTGTGTGTTTGTAAACACGATGGTTATGGGTTCGATTTCCACTTTAAGCAATGCTTAAAAGATATTTGATTCGAAGAGGCTTATGTTAGTGGACGAGTCAAAAAGATGAAGGTTCTATAACGTTTGGTGCTCCGTTCTCCCTGAAAACCTTGATGGAATGGAAGGAAAAAAAATAAAATTATTTCTTTCCCTCTCTGGCTATATTCAATTTCTCTCTGATCAGATTCTCTCTCTCTCTCTGATTAGACTCTAAAATGGGTGCAAAGTAGAAGACGTTTTATAACACTATTTAATTTTTGCTTTTCATACAAACAAAAATGACCAAGATGTGTTAAAATGACAGAAAATGTTGGTAGACAACAAGACAAGGTTGCGCGTTAACCACTAAGAAAACCTCATTTGTTGTGTCGCCAGTTTTTGGGAACATTCCTCTTGAAGCCGCGACCAGCTTTAGCATATTGGGCCTTAACGTTTCGAAGGTCTGCCAGCAATCGCAATCATCTGTAAAGGAAAGCCAAGTTGACGTTGAAGACCCTGTATAGGACTCAGGTTTGGCCACGCATGTAGTACTGTTCTCTTATTTGGGCTAGTGCACCCCAGTATCAGCTTGAATAATTTGATTGCATACAACGTCGAACGTCGAATTGCTCTCCATTCGAATCTTTTAGGACTCAACAATCTATCTTGTTGGCTAAGCACTTTGGCGTTACGTAGAGACATCACCCCTGTAGCACCCGTTGCTTTCAAATTTTATACGTTTTCTAAAAATGTTTTTTAATTTTCTAAGTGTGAATAACACTTTCGAAAATACTTCATTATAATTGGGCCTTCTGTAGGCGGAGCTTTGATATGGAGAAGATTCAGAATTAAGTAGTATTCAACACAAAGTAAGCAGCTTTCCAAGTTGAATTCAAAATCTGGCCATTAATTGCACGTTAGTGTCCTGTAAAGTGAATATAATGTTACTTACCGTTCACTTGTTGTTGGTTCTAATTTCAATTTGCTTAGAATATTTTTTGACTTGACACTATATACCTTACTATATAGTAAGGTAGGTAGAAAGAACCTAGTGCACATATGCCAGAGATGTGTGAATTAAAAAAAATGTTCATAATTATTTACTACTGTTACGTCGTTGAAAAACATTAGCAGCCGGATGTAGAACGCCTGGCTTAGCGGTCAGACCGCTTGGACGGTTTCCAAGAGGCGTGGAATCCAATCCCACTGCGTTCAAATTTTTATACGTTTTCTAAAAATGTTTTTCAATTTCCAAAGTATATAAATAACACTTTAAACTGTTAAAAATACGTAGTTTTTGTATAAGATGTCGTCGCCGTGGGTGTATATTTGTGGTTTTGGGTTTAATTTCCACTCGCGGCAATGGTCACATTCAAATTATTTTCATATTTTCGCTCTCAACACACAATGTCCCAATTTCGGGAAAATGGGGAACGGAGTGATTTGACACTAGTTTGTCCCTGACTGGATACTATTCGGAAAAAGAGCGTGAGTATTGGAAAAAATAAATGTAAATTAAATTCTGAATAAAGCGTAATAATTTGGTAACACGTTAAAAAGCTGCTAATCGTCTAACCAAAGAGTAGCTTGTATATCCTAATATACTGAGCGCATTTTTCCCCTAAACAAAATTTAAACCTACTGCCTTCACATTCAATTAAATACACCCCTACTATACTATAGGGCAAAAAACCATATTATCAATTTAATCACGTGACACATGATAAAATCGTTCAGATATACGTTAATTACACAATCAATCAGTATTTACGTCGCATTATGTATTATTCATAGTATAGGCATTTGCAAGCCAAATCTTTAATTATGGGCGTGAATTAGCTGTTCAACTAGTGGTTAACTCTATTGATATATTGGTTAATAATAGATATAATTTTGTTAGCAAGTACACGAATAAAATCCCGAGAGTGGAGAGTGTCCTTACACTAGGTTCTCTCTGTCTAGTGAGCTTTATGTAGGACTAGCAACCCGCCCGCGGCTTAACCTGCGTGAACTACACGACTAAACTATTACATTTTTGAGACCGGGTTAAATCACTAACTTTGCTTAAATATATCATTTAAATTATTTTAACTTTTATTATAAAAACTTTTATATTTATGAACTGATTGAAATAAAATTAACACAATGTTAAGGGATACTTATAAAAATAAAATATTCAAACTGCATTTAAATCGGTTAAGCTGTTTCGGAGATTAGCGTGCACAAACGCGCAGATAAACAGAAAAGAAAATTAAAAATAATTGTTCTGGTTTCTATTACATTGATAAATTCCCAAATGTATTTTCATAAATCTCCCATGTACAGACAGCGATCAGTTACGTTTTTATTATATGTAGGTATATAGATATAGACAGCGTCTGACAGAAAACGATGGTATGGGATTCATATCACACTCGGGAAGTGATTGCACTTAGATTAATTTAATTTCTCTGCAGTAGTGACAAGACAAAGCGCGGCGTTTAGTTTCGCTACTCGGCATGTAATATTTCGAATTTACGTGGAAAATGGAAAACAAAATATCTGCACCGGGTACTAGGACAGATATAAAATTGAATATTTTTATAGGCATAAGGTATTGTCCATTCGTTTCTCATACAAATAATACTAAAAACAACAAATATATATTTAAACTAAGAATCTAGAACAATAAAAGAATCAAACTGAAGTAAACTAAACAGATGAAATCTTGTACTCAGATTACCAATTAAAGTAAATATATTTTCTTGTTGAAATGAAACTATTTTAAACGGATTAATCGCGTATAATTTCGGTATTCGAAAATACATTTTTAGAACCTGACGTTTCGAACACTTTACAGTAGTCCGTGGTTACAGGTAGACTGAGGTGGCACTTGTCTGTCATTCGATACAATTATTATCTCAAACTACCGCCAACGATTTCTTAGTTGCCTCGCGTACTGCCCTGGATTCTTGCAAAATGAGCTGACTGTATCTTTATCTCTGGTGTGATGGGATTGAGACTTCAAAGTTTTCATTATTGGGTTCCAGGTGGTAGAAAGTTTCCAACCGTCTTCTCTATTGAAATTAGGGTGTTTTTGTATCTCAATAGCCTCACGGATGATCCGCGAGGCTATTGATATATCTGTTTTTTGTTTATTGGCTTGGGATATATCTGTTTTCCCTAGCGAGAATATGAGGTTTATCAAACCTGATGTAATGGTTGGTTTTATCCCTTGTATGCTCACACACAGCTGACTTCGATACACGCCCATTCTTGATATCAGAAATGTGTTCTTTCACCCTTATACTTTGTTTGACCAATGTAAGATAAGCCACAGTCACAATCTAGTTTGTATATACCAGCACACTGCAAAGGAATGTTACTTTTCACTGGTCTCAAGAACTGGCTCATTTTTTTGTTAGGCTTGAAAATAGTTTTTACTGAAGCTTTCCTTAAGATATTGCCAATCCTGTCTGTAACTCCTTTTACATATGGTAGTAGTGCTGGTTGTCTCTCCACTGTGAGAGGCTTGTTGGTTTTTCCACGACGCTGGCGGGGAACAGGCAGCTTGTTCAAATGAAGAGCATTCTTCACCTGTCGAAGCTCGTCCCTTAGGTGTTCAGCGTCGCAGAGGTGGTGGGCTCTCTGTAACAAAGATTTGCCAACGGTAGATAACTGTGTAGGGTGGTGGTGGGATTCACCATTGAGGTATCTGTTGGTGTGTGTGGGTTTCCTATACACTGTGTGGCCTATTGTGCCATTAGGATTTTTTATAACTAGAACATCAAGAAAAGCTAAAGTATTGTTTGACTGTAATTCTATGGTAAATTGAATGTTTTTATTAATACAATTGAGGTGGTTTAGAAATATATAAATATTATCCGTAGGTAAAATTGTGAAAGTATCATCTACGTACCGCTTATATATCCTAGGAATACATGGTGCACTGCTAAGAGCCATCTCCTCAAAGTCCTCCACGTATATATCTGCTATTACTGGGGACACAGGCGAACCCATAGCAATGCCATCTATTTGTAAATAGAATACTTGATCGAACACTAGATATCCAGATGTTAGGCAGTGTTCTAAAAGTTCAAGATATTCCTCAGCCATATTGTTTTCCTCTAGCTTTCTCTTGACAATCTTGATGCAGTCCTTTATTGGTATACTGGTAAAGAACTTATTATATATTTTCTTGTTTTCCTTTAAACGTATAAAATTTTGCTATAACATGGCAATATTGAAGAGCGGAATGCTAGCAAAACAAGTCTCAATGCGCCGGACTAAGACTAACTAAACCGTCGTTATTGCAATATGAAGGCGTATTCTGGATATTATCATTTATTTAATGTTAAACCTATTGTCAAGACACTCCTTTCTCCATTTTCCATCCAACACAAGACATTGTGATTTATGTACTTACTTGTTTCACGCATATTTTGCTTGCAGAGTATAACAGAGGGTGCTCTTTGTCTTATAATAGCGGGGATAGAAATAATTTTAACCTAATCATTCCCTCAATTGGAGTTGAACCCACAATTATCGCGTTTGCCATCATATGTTATGCCATTAAACTACAATGGCCTCTATAGTGTTTCTCAGAAACAGAAGAAAAGAGAGAGAAGATTTTTACATACTACAGTAATTATTACATTCACAGGTTTATTATATGTATAGATATAGGCAATTTAAAAACAGCTTTCGAAAACGTATCATAAATTAAACGCAGCAGGATTCGAACCCGAACCTCTCGGCAACCGTTTCCGGTTCAAATCCCGTTTCGTCGAAATTTCTTATAAATTTTGAAATCTGTAAATTTTTCTCAAAACAAAAACCATCATCATCAACAAATTCACAACCATCGCGTTTAGTTAAAAATACCTAAAATTTGCCATAATGCTTGTTAAAGTCAAACCAGAAGGCTCTTTGACGAATAAAATATGCTTTGCCTTACGACGTGCTTGCGTCACTTTTTACAAAAATGTATGTGAAACACATTTGTAGTACGCGTAATGTAATAATAATAATAATAAAATACATTACAATTTATAGTAGTATAATAGTTTTTGTTATGGATAAAAACCTTCTCCAACTTGAACTATTTCTTGCAGTTTTTGGGCACTTCCATTCAGTCATCTCCAGCTATGTTCTTGGTGCAATCCACCCATCTATTCCTTGGTCTGCCTACGGTCCTCTTGTCCATTGGAGCCTGTCACTTTGTTGTTTTCAGAGTCCACCTTTTGTAAGGATATCTGGCTATAAGTGTGAAATATATATTTTGTAAATTTAATCTATTCAGCTAGTCCAGTCCACTATTATATAAGAACATTGGCTTTTTGTACTTTTACTCTATATAAACTATAACTGAGCCAAATTTCAAACCCTTTCGTCAGCATAATTTGCGTCAAAAAGGGATCCAAAACCTTCACGTATTTATATAAGTTGTACTTTTTCGTTCGTAGTTACAACTTTTTAAAATATTTATTACTCATAACTAAATTTTCATACATTAAAATCTAGACTCAATGCTCTCTCTACACGCCTTTGTACCGAATCTTGAGATATAAAGTCATTACTTTAGCAATCCCAATGCAGACCACGTAGATGCAGTCCAATCCAATAAGACGGCAATAAAATCATTGATTAAATAACCAATCTCTATTTTAAAGAGTTTTGACCTGTATAAATATATCATTTCGTAGTTGCAATCAAATTTTATGTTACAATTTTAGTAAAGACCGTCTTTATTAGTTAAGTTCAGGACGCCACTGTGTCGTTTTGGGGTAGTGCCTCTGTGTATGCGATGGTTGTAGGTTCTCTTCGACTTAAAATGTTTTATGTATTTTTTTCCGGGCATTGGTGAGCAAGGAACCTAATGTCAAAACCCCTTGTCTTACAAGTCAGGAGTAATAAAAATAATTTTAATATAATCATTCCCCCGAGTGTAAATCGAACCCACAACCAACCGCGTTAACATTTAAGGATGTCCCACTTTTCTACGATAGTCTCAATTATATTTAAGTTATTTATTTAGAGAAAGTGGATAAAAGAGTATTTTAACTCTATCTATATCTATGTTCTCTCTGCCTTCTCCAGTTAATGTGGGAGAAGTTAAAAAAAGTTAAAATATACACTAAAAATAATACTTTGGCCAACTTTGATTTCTCAACAAATAGATATTTTTTTAATTCATAATAAGATCACTGACTTCGAAATTGAGCTATGAGAAATAAATTGTTCAAAACTTTATTTGTCTTATATTCTCAAAAGACAGACAACATTAATTTAGTATTTAACAATGGGTTTTGGTAGACTAAGTTATTAAGCTTAAGTCAAAAGCTTAAGCTTAGGTAATTTACATTTTTATAATTAAGTACTAGTAGTAGAAGTTGTATAATTAACAGTGCTGACTAAATTATTGATATAAAAATTAAATAGTGATTAATTTAACAAATCGTGATTAAATAATCATATTATTGTAGGAATGCATTAAAAATAAATCGTCCACCATCTTGGGTGTTCCGACTTGTTGGGTTTTAAATGATGTCACACAGCTAGCCATTCATGGTCATCCAAACTAAAAGTATATGCAAAATTTCAACTCAATCGACATAATATGCTTTTCAAAAATTTAATTGCAAGATTGAACCAGAACAAACATACAACATTACAAGTTAATAAAAATTTTGTAATAAACGGAGAAAGAAAGATCTGTCACTAGTCACTACACAGAAATAGTAAAACATGCGTAAAAAAAATAATAAAAACGAAACAAAAAATTGAAGGGAATTACCAAAAAATTAAATATGAAAACTTTGCATTATCATCGGATCCTGCCACATGTGCAAATTTGGAAACAAATGGAAACAGGAAGTGGTTCAAAATAAATTTGTAAGATTTTTGTAAAATCATTGATAGATCGATATAGTTGTAATTACTAACAACTTGTTCACAAATATACAAATTTATTTACAAAAGAGTTTCATCGAGAGAAATAATCAAAAACCAAAACAAGTTCAATAATAAGTACGTCGATATTTAAAGCGTTAAGTTTTCCTGCGGCGTGGCTTTTATATTGTAATATTTCTTCTTAGAAAATGAATCTGGCACGGGAACCAATGTAACGAACAAATGTTTATGTCGCCAAGCTTTATTCGCGGTTAAAGAGAAATGTATTTTCTTCTGTACAATCGACCTTTTTGTATATGCTATCAAGCAGAACCTTCAAGATTCTTGATTAATTAAAATAAATACCCGTAAAGTTTTCGATTAAGAAAATATAATAGGAGAGAGAAATAGTGTTTAGATACTCCATTCAACCTGAAATGGAACGGCACGGGGCGAAGTTCCAACGCCGCGATTTTGTGTATATTTTTACCCGGCAATTGCGTTCTGATGAGCTTCCACTTCCGTAATATCGAGATCTTCGTACTGCGGGAACTCGCATCGTTTTTAAATCTCGCGTGTTGCGGGATTACGGGTGCGGGATACGCACGATTTGCGGATAAATAATATAAAGATATATAAAGAATAGGCTCAACATCTCGTGAGCGCGCGATCGCTCGGCAGAGCACAGAGCACTGGTAAAAGAACAAAGATGGAATAAAAAAGATACATAACGAAAAACTAAGATTCACTTGTGGATATTGAGACTATAATAAATAACGAGAGATAAAATATTACTGAATACTCTGAAGAAGAAGTATTCATGGAAAAATATATTTACGGACAGGATTTGGATAATTTACGTATGTTTGAAAGCTCATTAACTAAAAATAATATTTTTGTAGTTAATAGATTTCTTTCTTTTCTGTGATAAACGGGATAATTTAACTGGTCATATATTAATAGTAAATCTGAAATACATTAATTACGTCGCTAAACTCACGGTTTTTATTGTTATATAAATAGTAATATTTTCTTTATGATCCCACGGGATAGAAAATTCCTAGACCCGCAAACATTGAAATTTAACTATTACTGCGGGATTGGAAGGCTTTGTTTACAGTCAGGCTATCAGTGTTTGTGACGCCGCGTTGTCTTTTTTTCGTTTGCTAGATAAAGTGCAGTGTCAAGTTACGGTACACTTCAACAAGACTCGTTGACATGTAAAATAAGCGTTGCCTTGGCAACGAATACGCCACTATACAATTGTATATCCTCCCTTGTAATTTTTGAACAGTCATTGATAGCTTCTTCATTTTCAGATATTGAGTGTCATAAAACTATCCTCGAAAATGGAATTTTACCATTAGATACGTGTTCAGGGTGTATTGATTCAGAAGTTTCAGAACCAACTAAGTTTTCTCGAAAGATCTCTATGCTAACGTAATTTTTATTGGTAAATCCTAATTCAATTGATGATTGTTGAAATGCAATCTTATAGTAGGTGGATACAATTATATTTTTTAAATACTCAGATGCAAGACTGTAATATTTACTTATTATAGGATAAAATTCTTTTATATCTGCAGATGATTTTATAATACCATTCATGGTCAAAATTATGATATGAAGACGCATTGTAAACATCATACTTTCCAAGTTAAGTTCATTATAGTTTAGACAGAGTATTTTTAATTGGTTACCAATATAATCATTGATGTAACTATCAATCTTGTTATTTTTCAATTTATTGTGTGTAGATGAATACTTTTCTAATGATATTTGATCATTGTATTTCCTAATAACTTTGATCGATTCTTTGTAATGAGAAATCAAATTTTTAAGTGAGTCTGTTAAAACAATTAAATTAACAAAATGAAAAGTTTGATAGACCTTATGTGTTTCTACCATAGAAAAATCGTTAAGATTTAAAGGGTCAAGATGACTATAAAAACATAGTCCTAAATCTTCCATTTCACTAATAGAATCGAGTTCTGGCTTGCTAAAAAACATATAGTTGGTTGAAAACCAATTTTTTTCTGCTGTCAAGGTACTTTTACTTCCCAGTTTCTGCAGCTTTTTGAAATACGCAGATCCTGATTTCTTGAGCTTTACTTTAGGATTTTCAATAACACTGCTGGTGTGATTTAAGAGTTTTATATGTTTCTCTAGTTCACTTATATAGGATTTATGTTCGAATACACAGTTAATAAATTTATCAAAATTATCTGGTTCGTTTTTTGTTGAAAATATGTCTTTAAGTTTAGACCTAAATGATTTACTCTGCTTTTTAAGATGTAGCATTTCATTTTCCAAAGCAATAAACTCGATGTGGTCTTCACATAGGTCTTTAAAACCTTTAATTCTATCTAGAAATTCTATTCTTTTTTTTTATTCTACAGATTTCAAAGTCTAACTCATTATGTGAGATATAATTATTTGTCTGTGTAATCTGCTTTTCATCTGCTCTTCCTAACAGTTTATTAAGTTTGTTTTGGGAGGAATGAACAAATCCATGAAAACTATGAGATTTACGCGCTTTTCTCTTCATGTATTTATTAAAACCTTCTTGAATGTTTCTGTTATGTAACTCTTTTCTGTCATTATCAGAGTTTTCTATTCTAAAGTTCGTAAAGTACACTTCACTGTTATCATATATCACTTTTATTTGATAGGTTATATATTTGTTGGATTGAAATCTTTTGTATTGAACTAAAACATTGGTATGACTTGTGATACAATAAAAGTAAATGAGTCTAAATAAGAAACGCATGTTATTTTCATTAACATAAAATGTCATATTACCAAGAAACCCCTTCCCTATCGAATCGTTATCATCTTTTTCTTGTATGTGTATGTGTTTATAATCATGTATTAACAATAAGTAAGATGTAGAATTCTTGTCATTTGGCAAAGTAAAGCGTCTTATTTTTTTTTCCGAGGAGATTCTTTCAAAATTATATGAAAATCGATCTGTGCTGAATAAGTTTGTTTTCACATAAGGACATATTTTTGTTGACCTTAGTTTTAGATATTCCACGTATGTTTCGAATTCTAGGTATTTTTTAGAAGTGTTTAAATACAGACTTGGTATTTCTGGAGACCAGGATGTGTACAAGTAAGAATATTGATCTATGTCTATGTTAACACCAATTTTTTTCTTGTTTCGAAGAACAACGTGTTGGTTTAGAACTGAAACATATGTGTTATGGACTTCTTTCTGTTCAGAAGGACTTTTTTTATTAAAATAACTTTCATTATATAAAATAATATCTTTATAGATCTTCCTTACTGTAGCATAGATGTAATTAAGAATTAAAGAATCTTCTTGAGGTGTCTGCCTTTCTAAAAAAGAAGGTTGATTTAAACTTTCTGCAGAGCAACTAAAGTTAAACTTTTTATAAAAGCTATCGAGAAAGAAAATGTGTTTGTAGAGTTCTAGTGCAAGATGAATATCTTATCTGATCTAGAAATGTTAAAGAGATCTACTTTTGGTATCTCATTTCCTATGATGTACATAAATGTATCATCATATATGATATTTATGAATGCATCTAACACCTCTAAGATCATGTGTGTATTATCATTTACATTTGAATCAGTTATAACCTCCTTTATGTTCTTGGTATTGATTGAGTCTAAAATACAAAAAACATAACTTCTGTATTTTTTAAGTTCTGCGTTATCTTTCTCAAGTATGTTATCTCTTATTTCAGCAAACCAGTCAGATATACATGCTGAAATTGTAATATAATAAAAAAGCATCATAGGATGTATATTTTTTTTTAATAAGTTATATTATAATTTTATTTATTAAAATGATATTATTGTTTCCTAAAAAATTTAAAACAAAAATAAGATTGCTACATTTGTAAGACATCCATATGCATTTTCTTCCTTTTACAACTGAAATATGATAATTTTTCTTCTTTATTTCACTTATATTATAAATTTTATAAAT